>CAKKOB020000187.1:0-53314 GCA_918844115.2 Phlebotomus perniciosus | reverse complement strand
CGAAGAAAATACTACAAAAGCTAAATATACAGAATCTTTCACAAACACATGATCGACCACAAAAACAGATGAGAGAGAAATATACAAAAGTCCATCTGCGTGTTGGGAGCAAAATTCTCTCCCCTCGCGTGAGCTTTACATGATGAGTGAGATGGCGATAGTGGAGATTCTTATCAGAAATAAACATTCTCAATTCTTCTGATAAAGCAGACATGACACCGGCTGCCAAACAATGGAATACCCCCTCTCTCTCTGTGGAAATTGTCGAGGGGGTGTTGGGTGGGGGAAGGATTTCCATCTCAGAAAAAGCAATCAGTTGATTAACTTTAAAGACACAATAATCGATATTTCTTGCACCTTTCCTCCCTTAAAGGGGATTTACATCCCTTATTGAATGCGGTGTTTGTTGACAAAACTTTAGTATTCACCTCTTTGGTATATATCTATAAAAAATTGTCTCTCCTGAATGAGTCACGTAGAAGAGCTTTTATACACCATGTGGAATGCAAAATGAAGAGGTATCCAACCCCCTTTTGGATAAAAAAGAGTTAAGAAAACCACATGCCTTTTCTCTCTCTTCTCAAATAAAGCCATAAAAATGGTAATAGTGCGAATATAAATAAAAATACAAGAGAATCGCATGAATTTTATCATTCTCACTTCACAGCAACACGAGACATTTCAGCCCACCCACCGACCCCCAACCCCACCCAGAAAGCTCATGGAAAGATTGCCGACGATGGGGCGTCATGGAAATTCTCCTGTGGACAAGAAAGCTCCAATGTGAGAGCTTTTTCTCCTCTATACTGGGAGTCACTCTCCCTCTCTCACATGAGAGAACTTTAAATTCACATAGTGATAAATTTTCAATGCGATAAATTGCGACGTCACAGAGTCGCAAAGGGAAAATATCTCGGGTATGGGGATATTAGAAATTCAGCCCCTCCAACCAAAAAAAAAAAAGTATGTGCTTAGCATACCCGGGAGAGAGTACATAAAATTTCCAGAGTGCAATTGAGCGACTATACGGAGACAAGATTGCGAATTACACTTTAAATCTTATCAGATGCAATTCATTTGATTAACTCGATGATTTTTTGCTCTTCACTCTCTCTTGCACAACCCGAAGAAATTGGTGTGGAGGAAAAGTAATTGTGTCTTGAGATAAAAAAAAAGAGCGAGAAGCGCGTGCATCCAAGGGGCAATCATTTTGGCATACAGATGACATGAAAATCGAGGCTTTATGGGGGAAGACTTTTGAGCTCAAAGCCGTCGAAGGCTATTTCTGGTGATTTTGGGGATTTTGCCATCTCACTTAAATTCAAATAAATCGAACGTGAAGAAAATTGCTAAAGTTTCTCTGGAGGAAATGTCCTCTTTTCGCCAAATGGCATTTAGCAATGCTCTCGAGGAGGGAATGTGAGAAGGGAGATATCCCAGAAAAGCCATTTCAAACAGAAGGCTAAAGTGCGAGCATTATCCAAGGGGTGAATAGGAAATATTTATATTTAAAAATAAAGAAAAAGATCAAGGGAAAACGAGCGCTAAAACCCCATTGTTTTAAGCTCCGATTTGTTTATTTCATTCCGCGAATAAAGAGAAGATCTTAAACTATACGAAATAAGGAATTAAAGGAGAGTTCACGAGTACCAGTTAACCCCCTCGTGAAAAGTTCATTCAATTAGGAGGCCCTATTGAGGGTGGTGTGAATGGCCTTTGAAATCCTTTTTTATTATTGTGTTTAATCCACTCACTCTCTCTAGAAAATTTATGTTGTAATAAGGCCAGTCACCCCATATAAAGTCAAACCACCACCCGCGCAATTTTCCCCGTCAATGACTGCGTAAATCAACAAACACGTTTAATTGTTGCCGAGGGTAAAAAAAAAATCCGTCACATGCTTTTCTTTTCTTCCTGACGACACATTCGAGATTTTTTGAGGCGTTCCTCTTCATCTCCATATTCGCTCCACCACATCTCAATGGACAATCTCACGTTTTTGTTGATTTATTTATTGGTGCTTGTTGCCAACGAGTCTCAATTTAACACGCGGATCATAAAGTTGAATCAACTTAATAATGAAATGAACCCGGAAAGTCCATTCTATTATTCACACACGAGTTCATTTTCTTTTTCTCTCACTGGGCGACGAGAAAAAAGTCGCCCATCCCCCTTTATTTCTGTTCCTTTAGCTGCGTGAAACTTTTGACCGTCGTCTTGGAACCTCTTGAGTAACAAACAATTCCTCCACCCCCAGCGAAAATATTTTGGGGGGCATTTCCCCCCGAAAAAAAAATCGGTGTGTGTGCGCGCGTAGTCACGCTGTATTCTTTTGCTCCCAAACACCAGCCCAACACAGCCACATGGTGGAAACGCACGAAAAAGAAATAAACCAAAAGGTCAATGTCTGATAAACATACAGCCAGGGAGTCGAAGTGAGGGAGAGAGACTCAATGAAAATAGTAGAAATTACAATTTGGGAAAATTGTCGATGAGATAAGAAATCTGATTTGGACATGAAGTCACTCAAAGAAAAAAACACAACTGCTCCTCAATTGACCACCCTCTCCTTATACCGCCCCCGCTGAGGTTCACCCACCCCCTCTCTCAACACTGCGAACAATCGTCAACACCAAAAAGCCTTAAAATAACCTCAACGAGTTGAGTTACTTCCCAACAGTGAGTTTCTCTCTCGCAAATAGGCATCACGATGGAAAAGAATGTTCTCATTAATTGCTATATGAACTTCTTTAAAAACTCTCAAATGATATTTTTAGCTTCTCGTAAATCAAATGTCTTTTAATTGAGCGTTGGTTTTTTTCTCACTTCAACATCAACTGCGAAAATTCTTTTATCTTATCCAAAATGACTTGTGGTGATATAGAAGAATATCAAATGTTAATCGTTTTAGATGTTTTTTTTTTCTTCTTTGCCAATTTCTATCTCCTCTTCACCTCAATTGAGAGCACTATAGAGTTCTTGGTCGCAAACTCATTCTTAAAAATGACACACACACTCTCTCTCCATATTTTCTAGATAATTTATGCACAAGTCGGAAGTGTTAGACAAGCGAGAATTTCGCCTCTGACAGGGATAATTTTCAGTTTATTTTTTCAAGTGATATATTTGGTATTTCATTTCATGCAAAATTAGATCACGTTTTGAGAATTTTTCATTGCCTCGTCGGAGATTTAACCTGTAGTTCAAGGGAGGATATTAAGGTCAACGAGGAGTACACCACTTCCTAATTTTGTATTAAAGATTCCTATTCCTTCGCTAAGTTTGTTCTTTGTTGCTTAGTTTTTTCGTTCGCTAAGTTTGTTCGTCATTACTTCAATTGTTCGTTCGCTAAGTTTGTTCGTCAATTGTTCGTCGATTGTTCGTTCGCTAAGTTTGTTCGTCATTGCTTCGGTTTTTCATTGCTTTATTTGTTCTGAAAACTCTTTAAATTAAATGCCTAAAAAACTCATTTTATATGTATACTAGCACTTCCATTCAAGTGTACACCACGTTTAACCATAATATCTCCCCCTTGCTGTCTATTATAAACTTAGGTAATGTTTTTTTTCTGTTTTTTTTTTAACAGTGTCATTATAGAACATTGAAATCCGAGTACTAGTTCTGGAAATAAATAAAATTTTCCCATTCACCTCAAACTTCCGGTATTTTCACCCCTCAAATCCAAGTGAAAAAAAAAAGAAAAAGTCACAATGAAAGGTGGTTGCTCTCGCAATAAACCTCTCTGAGTCATTCTCACTTTCAAATTGCGAGGGTGGATGCCATAAAAATTGAGAGTTTGTATATTTTACTGCTTCTTATTCAACTTTTTCTTTCACTTTTCCATTGACCAAAGTTATTTTTCGCCCTGGAGGATAAAGTCATTCTTTATGAAAAACCTCTTATATGTTTTTTTTTGCAATTTTTCGGCAAACCCCTCTAAGCGTTCTTTTGCAATTCCCACGCAATGCACGGAGAATTAATAATGATAATTTGTCAGAAAAATTCATTTGTGACACAATCGAATGAAAAAGTATTAAAAAAAAAACAGTCAGACACTCAAAAGTGCAAATATTTCAATGGAAACCAATAAATTATGTGCTGAATAGGTTAAAAAATTCCCTCTTTTTTATCTGACCAAATGGATTTAGTGCCATAAAACCATGTGCGGGAGAGACAGAGAATAATTGAAATAAATATTTTATTGAATACTTATTTTGATGGTGTTTTAAATTTCATCAGCATGTGCCACGTTCTCATACCCGGACCCCACCACAGTGAAGCATATGCATCATCTCTTACCTGGGAAAAAAGATAGACAAAAATGAAATGAGAAAAACATTAATATTCGGACGCATCTCAATATAAATGGTGGGAAAATAAATTGGGAAGGTGGAGTCAAATAAAAAGGTAAATTTAACCGACAATTGAGGTGAAAAATACCGTCTTCAATTTAGTGATAAAACTGTTTAAAGAAATTGACGAGTATAGAAAAACGGTGAAATAAAAACGAGCCACCCAACAATTGTTGGAGTTCCCCAAAGACTTGTATGTGACTCTGTGTGTGGCTCTTGTAATTTATTGTGGAATTACGCAATGAATTTTTACGCATTGCTGAGTGAAAGTGAGTTTAATATGACGAACATGGGGCTTCTCACTACCCAATGAGAATAAAAAGGAATAAAAGGCGATCTTCCAATTCATCAGTTTTGCCAACAAGCTTGTAAGCTCATGTCGGAATCCTTAGAAATTCCCTTAACTTCTTTCAAGCCATCCTCTTATTCCTCTATAGATATATCAAACACATTGTCGGATTAAATTGCTTGTGATTTGTCATATTATCTTGTCAATTTTGCTGAAAGAACAGATAACAAGTGGAGACAACGGCGATAGTGTTTTACCCATCATACCCATAACTTTATCATACCTACAGGTTTATAACCCTGTATACATACATATTATATATACATAGACAATGGGGATGATATTAAAGGTCATTTCCATTTCGACGACAGATCTATGCAAAAAATATTATTGCTTTTTAAAAACTTCAGAAAATGTATACCTCATCCATTTTCTAATGATAAAAGCTTTCTGAAATAAATTCACCTCCAACACCTGTTCGAATTGTAAATCGTCCAGTGGATATTGCTGTTATAACAAATTCAATCCGACATTTATGGATTTTATTATGAAATCACGTCTAAAAATAGGTAAAAAGCGATAACATTTCTTACTGATCTGTCATTTTCTATCGAAAATCTCTTTTTTTTCTTCCATTTCACGCAAATCCAAATTTGATATTCAAACGAATTTATGGTGTTAGGTTTTTTTTCGCAATGAAGTTTCATTTCATCAAAGTGAAATTTAACTGCTTTGGTGGACATAGAGAGGGGGATAAGAAATAAAGTATATTTAATATTTATAAATGAAGCATTTCTTCTCCGAGCTCTCAATGTACACCACCATCAAAACGAGAGTATCAATCAAGCTACATAATGCACATTAATTTAATAACTCATAAGACTATGTAATAGTCGGGGAGATATTGTAATTTGTGGTGTAATATCATCTCACTCGCTGACGTCGGTCTCTGTCGCTTGCGGCGAGACGACGACGATTGATAAATAAAAAAAAAGCTCTGTGAAAAGCTCCTTTTCTCATGAGCCCCAAAACACAGACATTCGAGAATCAATTGAAGGCTCCCCGAAGACAAATGGCATTAGAAAAACAAGCCATAAGTTTGACTTTTCATATTCACATTGAATTTGTCATCTATCTCTTTTGCGCTCTCCCGTTCTACGTCGCATTGAATAATAAGTTTCGTGGTGGAAGGAGGGGGAGTGAGGAGGTAAAGAGTGAGAGAAAAAAGTGCGATGGCAAAAGAACGTATAGTGGATTGGAGTGAGATGGGGATAGAATGAGAATAACAGCGCCGCGGCATACATAGTGCAATGACCCAACTTAGCGATGACCCACTTACGAAGCTTCTCGCGTACAACTATACGCGATTTCGTTGGGGATTCGCGTACAGTCGTTCGCCACCGATGAAGCGGCTTTTTTACCCACTCACACACGCCACACAGTCATACCATGTCACTGAGAACACACTAATCTACACATTCATATATACTTAAATAAAAAAAAATAACACTCTTCATTTACACTACCAATAAATCACCCATTTAGCCCCCTCAACACACCAAGAGAGGGAGCTTTTCTTCTCTTTTCTTTTTTTCTATAATGCTCCATACGCAAAGAGAAATGTGCGGGGGAAAAATTCTCCTCTCAATACATATGCAATCTTAACGCGTAAGAGGGATGGATGCATGTGAAAGAAACGATTAAACAATGTATACAAGTAATTGCAATTAAATTGTCGTTACATGACTATGTTGGAATTATTTAGAGAAGCATAAGAATGAGAAATGTGTTGAGAATATTATGTAGGGGTTGACAACTGTCATACGTGAATCATCTGTCAAACTGACAGGAAATTCCTGTCAAAATATATAGGATTTATCCGTTACGGGTCTACCTTATAAATCAGTTACAGTATCTTGGTTAATTAAAATCGGAGAATCCTTTTATAATTAAGCCCATCAAAATTAATTGACAGCAGAGCTTTGGAATGTTTAAATAGAATTCTTAAATCCATTTAAATATCTTAATTTTACAGTTTAAATTAAAGCAAAAGCAGTTTGAAGCAGAAATGATTTTCTTTGAGCCGAATCTATGAAATTCTTATTTTCTACTCTTATTTGCTGTTCAATTGAAAATAAATCACTTTGTAAATATATCAACACCCACAATTTCCCATTGAGTAACCCCTAACCCGTGAGATACCGGGGCACACAATCAATGAGAGAAACGGTGTATAAGACAACGGAATCTTGTGTGGTGTGTGGCAACGAGGGAGACAGAAGATCAATGGCAGTGCCACACGTGAGAACGAGAGGGGAGAGACGACAGTCAAGTGGTAGTCGGTAAATGAATTGTGCGATGGAGACGCCAGTCCTGTTATCCATGAACAACGTCATACACGCAATGCATGAAGCATAAGCGCCATCACCCGGCGCCTCCACTGTATTGTGGCTTCTCCGTTGCACTTTAGCTTTAGTTAGAGCCTTTTCTTTTTTTTAAATCTGCGTGATTTTCTTTTTATTCTTTCTCTTTTTTTCCCTCCTCCTTTTTTACCATCGCACCGTGCCTTATTGGCATATTGCAGATAATCTCATCACCAACCAATTCTCACACATAACACTTAATAGCACCAACGAGCCGGAACATTTTTAACCATTTACCTAACATCATTCTCTTTCTCTGTCGCCTCTCGCCAACCATCTCACTCTTCACACCTCAGACATTACTTTTTTTTAGTAGGTACATTATAAAAGATTCTCCTTCTCGCTCTATCTCCCTCTCCTCATTTTTTCTGCCTCATTATTCATCCATAATTAACAATTACAGCTGAATTATTTGCAGAAACAAAAAGAGAAAAATTGCACACAGACCGTCCGATTATCAAATAATACACATCATCATTAATTAAATGTTATGCATTTTGCTACTGTATAATGAATTTTTATTCCTCCTCCATGACTCTTCTCTGTTTTATACATCTCAAATAATATTTTGAATATTGTGAGAAAAAGAAAATAAGCAAACAAGAAAGATAACATCAATGTGAACAGAGTAATATGATAAATTACATCTTAAAGACGATTTTGTAATTTAAATGTTTATGTTTACTATAAATGGTCATTAGATAGCGATTGGATGTTAAAGATCGAATCTTCTTAAAGGATTTCCATAAAACTCTTTTATATCATAAGAAAATAACAGATATTTTTTAGTTCTTTAAGTCAAGATTATACAGTTTTTCTTGTCTCACATTGACTAAATTTGGAAGTGCCCCTTCAAAAGCACTCCAAAATAAAAAAAAATGCAGTAAAAGGGAGCTTAATGAGTCTCGCGATAGTGGTGTTAATCGAAAAATTGTGTAATATTACGGTATCGCAAGACGATAAGAATGAAATCTTAAGTAAACTTTGTTCAAACTTTACTCTTTCTCCTCCCGAGTCATATAAAACAGAACAATTTAACCGAGAAAGTGTAGGAAGAAATTGATAAAAAGAAGCACTATTTGTAATTTGAGATGGTGTGGTGAGTATAGAATAAAAAAACAACCATAAAATGGGAAGGAAAATGAAATGAAAAGTCTCAACGGAGCGCATGCGTGCGGTCTTTAGAAGAAATGAAAATATGGAAAAGCCTCCATCCACACCAATCCATTGACTTTTAAGTGCCATCCACTCCTTCGCCCACCCTTCATTCTGTGGGGCTGGCGGAGCCCACTGGCAGGAAGTTGAAACATGTAAACGTGGATGTTTATGTGGAAATTGAGATGACATATGATGATGGGTGTGGGTGAGGAAAAGCGCTCTGGGAAAAATAAAGTAAAATGGATATGATGAGTGGGTTTTTTTTACACCCGCCTTGAATACCCAGGCGAACACATACAAGAAAAAAAGCGGAAGGGATGAAGTGAAAAATGTAGATGGAATATAAAATGCATTTCAAAAATGAATATGAAATGAAGAAAAAGCCCTTTTCATTCATTTTTCCTTCTCTCTTGTCTCATGTTCAGCCACTCTTAACGTGGAATAAAAAAAAATCTCACCCACAATATTCTCATCTTTCCTCTTAATACTCCTCATCAAAATCTTCTTTATGTCTTTTTCATCATTTTTATTCCTCATCATGCAAACATAAGGATTTCCATTAGAAAGGAATTATGTTTTATAGGAGAATAAGTTGCAAATCATTGAGATCCTGAGGAATGGAAGGAAAACTTCCAAAGACATTTTCCTCACGTTTCCATCTGTCTCTTGGGTGTTTTACAGAGAAAAAGAAAAATTGGTTAAATTAATTTCAATTGAAATTGAAATGTGGAATGAAATCATCTAAAGAGAACGTAATGCAAGAGAAAAGCTTGAGCTAGTGCACCAAGTCTTACATCAGATTTCAGATAAGGAAGAATTTATTGTGACTTAAACAGTTCTCACAAAAATAAATACTATGCAGACATTGGTTTCTAAGATCGACAAGTGTGAGTATAGAAAAGCAAAATATTGGAAGAGTTAAAAGATATTAAGGTCATGCTCAAGGTCAAACTTCAAATTTAAGGAGAAAGCTTAGCATTTGAGCTAAGCTTTAACATACCTATAACACCCTTTAAAGTATAAAATAAAATTATTTTTTGGAAAATAGGATCCAAAAATAGGTACATTGACTGCAACATTTCTCATCTACCAGAGCTCTCAGTGTTGGCTTAGCAATTAGAAGTGCTCGAGAGAGTAAATTTCTTATCGTGCTTTCTTCTCTCATGAGTGAAAAACCTAAATTAAAACTGACACCGAATGAAATCGCGCCAAAACACACATACAATCCACATTCATTCACACATACTCTCTTCTCATAGTTGAGCATACCTAAATGACATAATGAATTTCGCTTTCGTTTCAATTTCAACCACCCGCCGCCTCCACTGCCACTTTCAGCCACTTCTATTGTATTTATTTGCATCGTCTAGACTTATGACTAATTTAGTATTATTGTTTAATTATCCCCACGACGTTACTCTTAATTTTATTACAGATGTACAAAAAGAAGTCCTTCCCCATCCAAAGTCCTTATAGATTTACCGACAATGTGCGTGCCCTTCTACAAGCTTTAGTGAAAGAAAAAGCTCTTGAGATTATTGAGGAAATGAATTCAATTGAATTTGTTATCAAACAGTACATTTGTGGGCTTTTCCTCTCTTTCACTGATTTATTCTCGCAGTGAAAGAGAGAAAAGTCCGAAGGAGTATCGCCTAATTGCCCGCCAACCAGGCGTCTCCATCGTGTCTGCGCCAAAACTCAACTACTTCCTCCACACAAACACATCCCTCGTATTCTGTCGCGGATGTTTGTTCCAAGAAAAAGTAGAAAAAGACACTCTTACATTCAACTCCAAGAGAACTGTCCTTTCTAAAGAATACTTAAGAAAATGAAAGAGGTGGACTAAACATTTCCATATCCTCGATAAATTGAGTGCTTGAAAAGGTCCTTATGAAAAAAGCTCTCTTATCTCATTCAGGGGGGAAAACAAAAGCTGCTGGAAGAGGGGAGAAGTTTAGTATCTCCTCGACAGATCTCAGTGGAAGACGTAATATTTCGCATATTTATTATAGACACAACAAGGCAAATAGTTGTAATAGCAGATATAAGAGAGATCGCGTCAGAAAAGCACGCGAGTGCTTGTCGGAGTCAGAGAGCGAAAAAGAGCGAAAGAGCAAGAGAGAGAGAGAATTGGAAAACGCACGACTTGGTGTGTGAGGAAAATAAATGGGACAAAGTTGAATAGACCAACCAAGGACGGGCAGTTTGGTCGCTAGAATGGCTTCCAACTCTCTTCAATATATATTTTGCTAACATTATATAAAATTGCTACCAACAAAAATATGTGTTAGTGTGGCTTCACAGTATCACTGTTTTGTCACATCGTCTTTTTATTGTCATCAACTCAGTGTCATTTTGCTGTCTTTTCTACACGAAAACTTTTATCTCAAATGCTGCGCGAGAGGCCACACAACACCCCGCATGCATAAGCTAACCTGCCAATTTTCCCACAGACACGCGCAAAATCAATGTTAATTTTTAAATAATTTTATACCATCAATATTTTCCCAAGCTTTTTTGCCTGGTGAACGCTCTAAAGAGCTTTAATGAGAGACAATGAGAAGAGGGGTTACCTTGAGTAAATTTTCCATGTCATTTTCCTCTCTGTCAAATCTCTTCATAATCTGTGATTTTTACCTTTTCATTCATCAGAATTCATCAGTATTTAGGACAAATCCCGAAAAAAGGCCCAAGTATTGATTTAACAGTGCGGCTGAGGAAAGTCTCGGGGGCTTTTAAGCACTTATTCTTCACTGTCACACATACATTTACCCATAGGGATTTACTCTAACTGATCAGATTATGTAAGTTCTATGAAGGAAAAGAAACATGATTTGGACCTGCAACTATAGTGAGTTGATAAAGGGTCGACAACCGCAGCCCCAGATGTAACATTTAGCGGTTTCTTGTACTGACATATTCTATCATAGGGACATCTAAGGAAAATCGCAATTTCCGCAAAGTGAAAGACACAAATCCCGAGGGGAAAGCACACCTCTATGGTCCATCAATCTTCTCAACCAGATGGTACCTCTGCTGGGTAGAAGGTATATAGCCACATTAAACGCCACAATCAGAAACAGTTTATAAATCCCTCAGTGAAGACCAAAACAACAAATCATTAGCGTTGAAATAAATTAAACTGCTAGCGATTGCGGCATCTTTCATCTTTTCAAAATATCTCAATTGAATTTCACGGTGTTCAGTATGAAAACTCCTACGAAGCATATATGAAAACGATTGAAAATAAATAATAGTGTGTGTCTTTGCGTGAAAATTGATGGTTAAATGTATCACAATTGCAAACCATTAGCACTTTCTCATAGAAGTGAATTTTCTCAAAAGGGAGACACACATCAAATACCTTTTTACCTCTTGGGTGAGTTACTTCGCCAGTATTGCCAAGTATTTAGTCTAGAATTTATTTGTCTATCAATGATTCAAAAATAACGTTACATCATGAAGTATTTTTACTATCAATTTCATCTGTTATTCTTTTTACTGTGCAGTGGACTTGTTTTCATGTGACATGACGACAAGTGTTATCAAGAGGAAAGTTCAAGAGGAAAAAGTATGTGCTTGAAAAATACATCACACACCCAGAAGACACTTTCGATTGCATTCCCTCTTGTTTATTTATAGTGTATACCAATTTTATTTATACAATTGTCAATTTAATTTTGTGCCAAAGCAAAAAAGATCAGAAGAAATATGTAAATGTAATAAATTATTACCTATACAGTAAATATAATTGACAGATTTTGCTAAAAACCACCATAATCTCAGCCCAGAATCGTGCTTAGCCCTAAAGCGAGCAACGGTTATGCATAATGAGCCTTAATTCGATTAGAATTCTTTTCACACTCAAAAGAATGGGCGCGCATCACCAGGTGAGAATAACCAGAATTAGCGTGGAAAAGACTCTATCACGCATGGAGAGCTGAGAGCTTCAAGGTGGCACAGTGATGAAGTGGTAAAGGAGTCCACGAGAAATAACTTAATAGATTTAATTAATAATTAAATTGTGCATATAAGAAACAAACATGTGAATCTTTTCAATATGGCGTGAGGGACGCAGAGGGGCAAAGAGACGAAGATTGCTGTCGATAAATTTTCGCATATAAAATCCACAAGTTGGCACACACAACACGATGAAATCGCGCATTAAAAGTTGATGAAGAAGATCTTTCTTTACATCCGTTAGATGTTCTTAGTGGTATATTGCACAAGAAAATACAGCACACACGAAGGAAAAATGGCATAGAAATTTTTCCATTGATGCACACACTATATATTTTCGTGTTAGCTTTATTTTCTATTTCTTCATGGCGGTACTCCTGCGAGACTCTCTGTATTTATGTCTTCTTTCTGAGCCACGATCAACGGCAAAACTTCACACAATAAATAAAATAAGCATAAGTTGGGCTGGTATTGTGGAAAAGTAAGAAAGAAGACGCAAGAATAACAGAAGCAACAGAAGCTTGAGATTGCAGTTAGATTTACCGGTTTGGGAGACCTCAATTCCCTCTCCAAAGAAAAATACGCGACCCATAATTTCTTCAGCTACTCTTTAACCATGTCTCAGCACACATTTATGTGAGAAAGAATCCCTCAAAACTTATTTGGACAACTCAAGAAGACATAGACTATATACATTTTTTTCTTCTTCTTCTCTGTTCACCATGAGAAGTAGGTGAAGATTCTATTTAGAAGTTCATTCTCAGTGAAAATGATTTTGTAAATAAACCAACTGTAAATCACCAACCGTCAAGGCAGGAGAGTCCAAATGGAGAGACTCTCAAGGAATTAATTGATTAAACTCAAAAAAGCATAATCCTTGATGGGGAGAAAATTACAAAATCACCTGCAATAGATTTTCCTCTGGTAAATGCGAATACCTCATCCCACCATGGAGAATTTGTATCAATTAAATAGTCAGTCAGTGGTGTGTTTGCACATTATTGGCAACAACTCCAACAACTTCTTGACTCGACTAGTGTCTCAGCAGAGAGTTCAAATTGAAGGTCAACGGTGAAATTGAGCAATCAACGCCAATATATATTATTTTTCCATTTAATTCCCTCTCTTTCCCACATCAAAATGTTCAATTCTTTTGTATACAAAACCGATAGATATAAAATAGCAAACTTTTTCAAAAACTTTACCACGCACGATTAAGCATGTGCTAGAAGTTTGTTGTAAAATAACAACACCTCACCCAATATCACCGACATTTTATCAAAACTCTAGACCCGAATATTTATATGAAAAAATGCGCCTCAATATCACTTCATGTGGGAAAGAGAAGGAAATTCGTGAGCATTTTATTTTCTGTTAAATTAGTGTTGGTTGTGGTAAAATAATCAAGAAAATTAATCCGAAGGTTCTTTTTTTTATATAAAAACCTCTTGGCGTGAATTAATGGGAAAATTTTCCCAGCACCGCTGGAAAATCGCTGTATTACCCACTTCAATCCTTATTCATCAAGGTGCTAAAGCTTTAACGGGGAAACTCTTTGAAAGTCAAAGGAGTAAAAAACTACAAAGGAGGATGACACGGTCTAAGTAATTCGCATAGCCAAGGCAAATGAAGAAATAAACCCATTTTGTACCTTCTAAAAATTGCTGTAATTCTAAACAGAGCTAAGGGAAACGATAAATAAAGAGACAGTTTGCATTCAAGAGCCCACCGAGGTGATCAAAAGCAGCCTCAACATGATCAACATGATGATCGTGTGTCTATTTAATATGAAAATTGACACACATACACTTCAAAATGTTTTTTTTTGTCATCACAAACTATATATGCTTTATATGCGAGAGTTAAACTGTGTGTAAAAATTATGCAATCCACATGATTTTTAAATTCCCTCCTCTCGTCTCTTTCGTGCTCTCTCAACTGTATTTTATGAACATTTTTGTCACAAACACTGTGTGAGTCAAGTGTGTTCAAAATTCCATAATAGCCGAAAAGAGGGAGCGAGATAAATAAATCCATCAGAGATTATTTGCAGTGTATCTAATTATATATAGCTAAAATGCCTAAAAATCTTGCCCGCAAACATAGTTAATTACACGTGTTTTTCTCCTGCGCCCACCTGTAATGCCTCACACTACTTTTGATGGACTTTTTCGATGGTGCAGGCAAAAGAGCGATAGCAATAAAAAAGATTTAAAAAAAAATCCGTAAAAAGCTTGTAATTGATTGTATACTGAGCTTTCGCAACGTTTTAACTGCAGAGTCACGAGACTTTTTTCGACACTCTCGTGAAATTTTTTCCTTCAAGTGTGTTTTTTTTTCAGCAAGTTGGTTTCTCCCTTCCCTTTGGCTGTAATGAAAATCAGCTGGATGTTTATTTTACTTCTCTGCAAGGTAAGTATTATATTTCTCCTCTCTCGTGAACTTTTTCTTTCTGTCAGACAACCCGTCAAAAGAGATTAGAATCTGCTTTTGACTATGCTCCAAACAATATATGAATTTTTCATGTTAATTGTGTTGACTACAAAAGACTTGTGAGTAAAATTGTCGGACGATCATAATGGAGATAGTGCGGCATCGGGATTGGTGAGAAAAGTTTTATGGAAAATTCTTTTCAGGATCAATTAATTGATCAGTTTCATCCAAACTGGGATTTTTTTTTTACTTTTTTTTGGTTAAGAAAAAGAAAAACCCGAACAGTGATAAATCGATCGGGCCCGTCTTTTGTGGTCCCACCTCCCACTCGAGACTCCCCAAAAAGTCACGACAATTGAAAGCCAAGTGAGACAAAATAAGAAAAAATCCTCACGTAGTGTAAGAAGTAAAAAAAAAAAAATTTGAAGTTTTGAAAAGAGAAAGTAAAGCCCGTTATTGGGTGAGAAGGTGAATGAAGTGCCCAAGTTGGAATTCATTTACAGTTTTCTTTCATATTTTGCTCTCCATGGTGTGTTGGATTCTCTTTTGGAGTAACACAGACACAACATATGAGTCAAAGAGTGGTTACCTCTCGTTGGACGATGTTGAGCCAGGCAGAAGAACGGGAGAGAGAGAAAGAAAAAAAGGCGCACGTATAAAAGAAAAATAATAATAATGTGAAACACAGACCGGCGATTATACAGTTAGGTAACTGTTTCTCATTTTAGACATTCAATGTGAGAAGGAGAGACAATGTCGACGAATTTCTTCTTCGCGCGCGGCTCAGGTGTGTGCGCGAAAAAGATCGCGAAAAGAAATTTGAGAGAAGACATCCTATTATCATTTAATCAATTACCGATCATTTTCTCCTTCTTCCAGCTCATGCAAAACATTTGCTGATCATCTGGTCACCTTTCCGCGCAACCTCTTTTTCCGATCCATCGAACTCGCGGCGGGTTTTCTCAAATTTCCGTGCCAACACACGCCAATTCTTTCTTCCCGTGAAAGATCATCAATTAGATGATCATGCTTGACAGAGATGGATGATGGTTAACTTTGAAAAAAAAATCCACGGAGAGACACATTTATTGCAATTTCCCCTCCTTTAGAACAGTTAACAGAATTATTCAACTGGCTGATTAGTCTCATTAATTGGCGCGGATTCGATCTTCGAGCGATGCTGATCTCCGTTACCACCAAGATCACGCACAAAACGCACAACACTTTTCGAGAGAAGATGCTAAACTCCAAGCCAATTTGCCATCTTTCTTAATCACTCGCAATGTTCAGAGAGTGTGGAAGAGAGCATGAAAAAAATATTATCTGAAGATTTCCGTTTCGAAGAAAAATATATAAATCCGGATATACAATTTATCGGTTGAGCATTAACACTTAAGACATGATCTTCGCGCAAAGTTTCAGAAGAAAAAAACTATACCTCATCGTGAAGTCCCACATGAAGTGAATCGAGGGGCTAATTTGACTCATTTCGACAGAGAAGTGAAAGATATTTCCGCATAATCTGTGGAAAGTTTTCGTCTATAAAGTTGATATACGGGATTGCTAAAAACAATGTTGCATTTTCTGTATAAATTTATACATTTATTTCGCGATCTTCGCGATAATTATTCTAGGTTATTCCGTTTCTAAGAGTCAACAACAGTCAATCTAGCTTGAAATTTTAACGATTTTAACGCACTTTGCAATGACATTAACAAGTTGAGAAATAAGAGAAGGTATATTTGCGGGAAAAGGGCGTCAGAGGCATATTTTTTTTCCTCAAAGACACTATCAATATGAAAAATCAAATTCATAATAGTCTTCAAAACACCTTTTTGCCTCTGTTCACCCATAGACAGCTTAAAAGTGTCTCTCACTCCACCAAAATATGCGCGATTATTCAATCAAAAGACTAATCGAGATACACGATCGCCTGTTAAATGCCAATCTACAAAGGTGAGGGTATCAAAAAAAAAAGCCAAAAGAAAAAAGAAAAGGAAGAGTTTCTCCTGATTTCGAAGCCTTTTTCGCCTTGATTGCGTTCATCTTGGAACGAAATTTCTCTTTTAGCGTTCTCTTGATGAAATTTATTTAAGCAATTACTCTTCAACTTGATTTTTAACACCCTGAGAGATGATTTTCAAAATAAAATCATCAACAAAGGTGAATAAATGCGTTAAATTTTCCTTATAATGAATTTTACCTTTAATCGACCCACTAGACGGACTCTGGACAGAAGTTGTCTGAATGTTGCTCTGCACCGAAGTGTGTCCATCTAATTTAGTGGTGACTGTGCTCCACATATCAAACATTCTCGAGGTATGCATTTAATCTCGTCTCTTGTTTAATCACACTATTTTTGGGATTTGTCTCTCACTGTCTCACCCCAAAAAAAAAGAATCACCCATAGAAATACACAGAATTTTCACTGGGAAAAGTCCTTTGGGCGCTTTTCCGGAACCTCACTCTCTCAAAGTGAGGATGAACACAGTTTTTTTTTGTTCTCCTTGTTTGAACAAGGACGTTGAGAGCTGTAAAAATTACATCTACTCCTATTCTCGAAGAATTGTGTTGCCTTTAGAAATTAAATGCAGTTTCTGGATCTTTTTTTTTTCAGTGTCTGCTTTTGCGGTGGAACACGAATGCTCCATTCGAAGTGGCATAAATGGATGAAAAGCTCCCTTTTTTCGAATAGGTGAGAACCCAAAGATTCTTGTATGTTCAAAGAACATTTAACACTTTGTCAAATCACTTAATCTTGCATGTGTTTTCAGTTTCTTTTGCGTCCAGTGAAAAACACACAGAAAATTCTCTACATCACATTTTCCTTATCAATTGTCTTTCTTTCTCACAAACACAATTAGGAGTACTTTTCCCCTTCAACTCTTGATAGAAATGTTTCTTGTTCTCGATCTTTATCTCAAATGCACTCAATTTATCATTCCTATTTTGTTTGTCGACGAGAAATTGACACAATTTCCACGTGAAATATTTTCCATGTGCATTTTTCGACGACTGAGGACATTCTCAACTCTCTTAGTCGCGCGTTGCCGTTTTGAAAGCTCGCCAAAATAATACCAATTGCAGTCGAAAGCTTTTCTTTCTCTCTTTAAGTCTTCTCAGGGATTATTTAAGAAAATTTCTTGTCTTTGCTCTCAAAAAATGTTTTAGGTTTGTAAATTTGAAATTTCTTTCTTGTAAAAAAGATTCTTTCTTCTTATTCTTTTTCCTTTTTCTTTATCTTGTGTCTTTAAGCCAAGAGAAAATGTTTATCACAGTTTTTATATGCAAAAAAGGTACAAAAATTTCAACTCTTCCCTCCTTGATGTATTTTTCTTCTTTTCTCTTTCTTAAACTGCCCCAAAAGCTCCAATTCAGTTACACTTTTATATATTCTGGGTTTATTTTTCTTTTCCCGCTGGTTGACGACGTTTTTTTTGTGTTGAATTTTTGTCAATGTTGCTTTCTTATTCAGTTTAGTTGCTCGAAGTCTCTTGGACTTTTTTTTATCTCTTTTGTGTGGTTGAAATAAATAAATAACACAAGAAAAAATTTATATATGTACGTATAAAAAAGCAGAGAAGAAAAAACGTTGTATAAAACTGTACTTTCACGTTGCCATTGCATAAGACACTTTAATATTTTGATTTTACAATTATTAAATCTGCATATAAGCTCGAATTTAGAAAACTGTTTTTCTCTCTGCCACTCTTGGCGCACTTTTTGGTGATTTTGTGGAGTTTTTCGGCTATTTTGTTGTTTTTTTTTTTTCTCCTTCAAAATTCAAATGTCAATTTCTACTGACACGCTTGTCTTCCTTTTCAACGAATTTTTTTGGCAATCATTTGCTAATTTTTTAAATAGACACTTTTGTCTATTTCCTTCAACAGAGAGTTTGTGAGAGAGAGAGAGAGATGTCCCATCAGTTAATTCTTCAGGTGTCTCTGTGGCGACGCACGATTTTGAAGCGTGTAGATCCTCGCAGGAGATACTTTTGTTACAATCAAAAAAGAGATTTTTCTTTTTGGGATTTTCTTCTCTTGTGCGCGCACTCCTCAGTTTCTCTCCTTTTCTTTTATATTATTATTATTATATTCAATCATGTAATTCCAACCTTATATAACGGCTTAAACTCGGAGTTGTTTTAATATCACTTTGTAAGACACAACACACCAAACAGCGCACAGATACAGAGAGAGACCTCTCCAAGAGTTTTATTATTCCAATGCTATAACTTTTCTTGCACACGCAATTTTCAATTTAATTCACAGTCTCTCTCTCTTGTCTTCAACAATTGAATTTAATTCTTTTTTTTTTTGTTAGCCGCTACACAGAGTTTATGTGGTGAAGAGAAATACTTCTGGCTTGTACCAAGCACAAGAAATAATAAAACACAAATCACGCAAGTTCTCTGCAGAGAAACCTCTCAACACTTTTGAGAAAATCATCCAGGTTTTTGAACGGTCCACAATTTTTGCGACATCCTTTCAAACTGTTTCTTCAACTTCCAATGCACTTTCGAGAGTTTTTAATAAATAACCCCCAAGAGCGTCTATACCGCGTCTGCAGAAAAAATTACCCGAAAGATTGTTATACGTTGAGGAGTTTTCTTCAAACAAACAGCAATATAGAGGAAACTTTCACGAGCTTTTTTTTTCTCTTCCACCCAAAACCCCTATATATACGTGTCCTTTCCCTCTTCCAGTAATGAATCTTGTGTGCTTTTTCATTGCAATGAATTACATAGTTCTTCGTGCTGCACAAAGTCTCTCGTTCTCACTCTCTTTATGGAGAAAAAAAAAACTCCGTAGAGAGAGTATTGATTGCACATATTGTTCCAACATTTTCCCTCCCTATTTTTCCCACGACAAGCCATATCCCCTTTTTGTGTACAGTGAAAAGCCACCCCAGAGACAAACACGAATGCACCGAGAATGAAAAGCCACCCACTATTTACCAAGGCGCGTCTCCACTGAGGATTCACATAAGTTTCTTCACCCATTCCATCTTTTCCCTTCAGGCTTTTCTTTGTGAGCTTATGCATGTGTCATTTTTATGCATTGAGAGATGTTTAGTATGTCTCTATTGAGAGAAATTTCCTCAAACTCGAGGGATATTGTGCAAAAAGAGTGAATAGAGAGTAGGTAGGTATTAGAAGTATAAAGTTTCGCTTACAGTTCTTTTTTGTATTTTTTTAACTTGGAAAATTAAATGAAAATTAAATGGTGTGTAAAAATTTTTGACAAATTACTCATTCGAAATTATAATAAATATAAAAAATCTTAAACAAAACTTCCAGGAAAAGAATTTAATCGAATTATCACACGAGAAAAATCGACGCAATAACTCGGCAAAAAGTGTCTTCATCTCATTTGATTTACATTAGTTAGAAAGAGACAAAAAACTGAGCGATTATTGCGTCGGGAGAACACAATAATCGCTCACTATTACGTTGCTCTGTCCCTTTCTAACCAATGTAAATCAGATAAGAGGAAGACACTTTTTCGCTGAGTTATTGCGTCGATAAAATAAATTCTTATATCAAATATCTCGTGTGATAACTATCTAAGAACTACTAAACTTAAGTAAGAAAAATGCTGTTCGATCGAATTAGGAGCTTTCGAACACTAAAAAAGCTCCTAATTCGAATGGCAATTTGAACTCTTATATTCTTTTTGGACGTTTTTCTTAATAGCAATTCAGAAGAGATTAGAAATCAGTAAAAAATTTTATGATTTTCCTCTGGAAAATGTGATTAAATCATCTTACAAAAATAAGAATCTGTCGCCAGAACTATTGCTGTGTGACAGCACCATTACGAATACGTGAATATAAGAGCGGATTTAAAAGTTTTCTTTAATTTCGACGGGTTAGGATAATAACATATTAACTTCTATGCTTATACACAGTAGTTGTAATGTTATTATCCTAACCCGTCGATTTGTGAAATGTTTGACAACTACATAAGAACTCAGTTACAAAGCCTCAAAGTGAACACCCCATATTCTAAAGAAAAAAAAATAGTCAACAGTGTCATCCGGTGTCATCAAAGAAAAGAATCCTCAAAAGACACTCTTGTATTCATTGAGAAAAGCTCTGTGGCTGAAGTTGAAAGTCATGTGACGCCTGAAGGAGAAATCTCTCTCCTAAGACATTTTCCTCATCTTCTAGCAATAAGATTCTTGCACCCAAAACAAAAAAAGAGAAGTCTTTTGACTTGTAAGAAAATTGCAACGAGAAAACCCTTTTCTTTTTGCCCGTCTTCTGCACCCATCAATTCCACCGCGAATTCCTCTTCCCTGTTCATCAGTTGGTATTTGGGTCCCCGTGGTGGTGGAGCGGAGGGAAAAAAGAAGTCAAAACATGAGAGACTTTTCTCTCATGGTGGCACAAATCCGTATCATATGGTGTGCGCGAAAGAAAATAGGCAAAGGAGAGACCCACTAAAAGTGAGCAAGAGTGAAAAAGAGGGTGTGCGAGAGAAAGAGCACAAGATGGAAATAGAGGCAAAATAGAATGTGTGTAACTGGGTACAATGGCACGGCAAAATGCACGATGATGATGCATTGAATGTGGCCGCGGCACACATGCTCCATTGCATGTGCATATACACTAATACAAACTGTGAGGCCCAGGGTATATTTTATGCTCAGTGTTTTCCCATCGGATTTAATACATTTCTCATGTTGCATTCCACCCATTTAATGATTTTTATCCACAGACACACCAGCGACAACACAACCCGGGGAACATTCCCATGCATGTTTTTCTTCTTATGTTTATGCACCCATGCAAATACATGCCCAATTTTTCCTTTCATTGTATTCAACCAAGAGTTTATATATGCAATTTAGCAAATATAGAAGAGTGTGTAATTTATAAGTCATCGGGTAAATAGTACAAATCCCAAAGCAACTTGTTTCACCCTGTTTTTATTTTTTTTGCATAATTCTGCTCCCAAAAGAGAAGTTATTGAAAGGCGCGCGCGAGCCCTACATGCAGCATTTGCATCATGCTGATCTAGCAGTTTTTCCTAAGAAATATCCCAAAGGGAAAAATTGAAAATTAACACACACAAGCAATGGTCCAAGTAATAGTGGAAGAATAGTTGGAGCAATATGGAGAGAGGAGAGGAGAGAAAACAATTTACTGTGTGGAGGAATTGCACTGAGATTGCGCATTTAGCCCTATAGGCGCCAAAGGGATAGTTGGCACCTCCTCCTCTAGGGATAAAAAAATCGAAATTTTCAATATTTTCCCAAACCCTCTGAATGTGCGCGACGAGAAAAGGACGAGGAAATGAACTGTAAAACCTCCTTGACGATGCCTTGTGAGAACAAGGAAGAAGGCAACAATAGAATCCTGTTAAGAAGACTTTCACATGAGAAAAAAATAAATTGTGAAAAGGAAGAAGGAAGATTTGAGGATTGAAATTGAATCCCAGTACATTTTCCTCCTTTTAAGATGTTCTCACGTGTAAAGAGGATTTCTCGTCGTATATCAAAAATCCTTTTACACCCCCTCCATTAGACATCCTGTGGCCAGGCGCATTCCTGCAGGTTTGAATTTGATTCCCTCCTGCAATCTCTGTGCACTTGAGTGGATTTTTTTTTGCCCGGCAGAACATACCCAATTGAAATCCTCTTAGCGCGGGTGAGGAATTGCAACAAAGGGCCTCAAGGAAGAAGTGCGCGAGATGAAATACCTTAAGAGGGATGCGAAGATATCCTCGCAGACATTCAATGGCCTCGCCAGGCAAGGTATCAAATATCCAGGATTGTTTTCCATATAGATACTCAACAATATGTAACAGTACAAGAATCTCTTGAATGCAACTGCGTTAAGAGGAAATCCTCATTTTATTGCATCTCTCTTGGGTATAAGTATCTTTTTTTTCTTCTTCTTCAATCGCACAGCTTCTTTCACTGTTAAAATATTTAATGTGAGCATTTTTTGCTCACCTGCACCGGGACTTGATCATCTCCATCGTCTTTATTCTTTCTAACCTGTGTTAATCTCTCGCGTGAAGATGTTAATTTACTCAATGTGCATTTTAACGGTATTGCAACAATATTTAATTCCACTTGACTCCCATGCCATGGAGATCCCAATTGAGGTGATCATCGCGATCGTGTTTAAAATGTGAGTGCATGAACATCCCAGAATGGGGGGAGAAGCTCCCTCCAACCGCGAATTTTATATTCTCTCTCTCAAATTGCGACCCATCGTGATTTCTCTCAGTGCAATAAATGCATTTCCCCGAAAATTTTCCCCTCATAGTTTTCACTTTTCAATCGATTTTCATCCGCTCCATTGGTTATTTAAATGATTTCCCTTTTCTCGCTCGCAATTCTTCGCCATTTCGCATGATGATTAAATAATCAAAAAATGTCTTGCTTACAAAATATGGCATTTTGCCACCAACGCAGCGCGTGATTAATTTCAAAATGTATTTAATAAACTCTTCGCAGCCAAAATAATGCCTTCAAGAAATTGTCTCTTTAAACTTTTACGTGTCTCTGGGATTCCCTTTTGAGTTCCCCCCTCCTCCCTTCCTACAAGATAATTTTCTCACGATTATATGCTTTGGTAATCCTTGTGAGATTTTTCCACTCTCGGGAAATATTATCTTCGCTGTGAATATGATGAATATAAATTTATCCAAAGTGATTTCCCAATAATTTTCTGTCTCTGTCTCTATATGTATGAGAGAGACGATGAAAAAGCACACAAGCTCCACTCTTCGACTGTTCATATGAAGAAAATTCCTCAGGAATGGGCACTTTAGCACTATGTTTATTTATTTAGATGGGGGGCGCTGTTTTCCAACAACCCCTCAAACTTCACAACTCCATTCACCGGTGAAAGCTCTCGGTTGAAAAAGGCAGTCACATGAGCAAATAAGCTCGTCTGTGCCTCTCCCCCGTGATTTTCACCCGAATTATATTTTCACCTGGGCGACAATGTGTTATTTTCACAGACACGAGAAAGCTCGACAGAACAATCGGGTGGAAATGTCACTGAGAACAGCACACCCCTCCGAGAGAGTCTTATATTATCGAAAGTCTCAAAGGGTGGGTTTAAAACTCCCTAAACACAGTCTCTCACACAAAACATTCTAATTAATATTATGTAAAATTTTTTTTATGTATTATTATTGCACTGAACGTCCACTGTTACTACAGTCCAAAGTGTAGTGTCTCTTTTTTTGGGTGTAGAAATAATAAAAAAAGATTGGTAAACCGCATCGATGCGCTCCACACGAAGTTTGGCGAAAGACTGGCTAGAAGCATATTACCACTACTCACCATCGTGATTGTGTAAAATGGCTGTTTGGGTTCAGTTATAAAATCTATAGTGTATACCCAAGAGTTTGACTCTCTCTCTCTCACCAAAAGCTCTCTCTTTTTCTCTCTTTCTGTCCCACAAACTACCCAGAGAGTATTAAATTCACTATGAATACAGCACATTTTATGTATACAGTATGGTTATGTATGATGCCTTAACTTATGGTACTCCAAAGTTATGGAATATCTCATTATTGTGTATGGCTCCTCATGGTTTTGTGTGTCTCTCTTATTATGAATTTCAACAATAAATGCCATATCTCTCGCTCTCTGGAAAATGGTTAAATGGTGTGTGCATCGTTGTCACACATTGTTCATTTTCCCGCCACCGCAATCAACCCCCTCCGGACGAGAGGGTGGGTGAATTCACCCACTGTCAGCTCTGTCATGAGAGAAATTCTCACTGCATAGCGCAATATCCATTCCACAAGAAAAGCGATTCTCCATTCCAGAAAAAAAGAAACTTTGAAGATCCATTTGGAAGATAAAGCCAGGATTGGCGATTTGCTTCTTTTCCCCGACACTCTCTCTCTCTCTGGTCAATTGATTTGTTGTAATCTGATTGCACAATTTCGATGAATTTTCACGCCGCGATGAGGCCGAATAAGAGAGACACACACGA
Organism: Phlebotomus perniciosus; assembly: GCA_918844115.2. Taxonomy (NCBI): domain Eukaryota; kingdom Metazoa; phylum Arthropoda; class Insecta; order Diptera; family Psychodidae; genus Phlebotomus; species Phlebotomus perniciosus. Next base: position 28,730 of record CAKKOB020000187.1, on the reverse strand, counting down.
AATAAATCTGTCGTCATCGTTTCATACCTATATAGTTATATATATTCACACTGAATGTCTGAGCGACTTCCAAAAAAAGCTCCAATCCTAATCTACTACACTGCGAGAAAGCTCTTTCCATTCAATCGCGTTTTTCTCCCACTGAGCTTATAATGAACGATAAATAAATTAGGAAAAATTAAATTCTAAGTTCTCATAAAGCATATGCTTGATGTACATAATCAGAATTTTCGCTCAGTGTCCTTCCAAAATGCATTTCTTATCTCTACTCATCGTTGTTTCAGCAACAACAACGGATAAATGCATTCTCTATCGTACCCATCAATCTCCGTATAATCGAAAGAATTCACTATGAAAACATGTGTTCTTGTGAAATTATGCCTCCCAACACATCATCTTCACATCTCGCGCGCATATTTTTCACACACATATTTCAGAAAATATATATCTATATATGCCTTCTTCGCCGAATATGTGCGTCCAAACAATACACCGAAAAAATCATCTCACAGTTCTCTCGCGGTGTATCTATGCCTCTCTGTTTCACATCCACACTATATATTCCTCCCGAGGCCACCGTATAGCGGCTATTAATACTGCAGTGTGAATGCACTTTGTTATGTAATCTCATCGCGCGCGCGGTATAATGTTGATCTCGTGAGCTAATACGCCAAATGGATGGAAAAAGCTCCCCCTTTGCACATTGTGGATATACCAAATGCAGATCTACACGATGACGATTCAGGCACAATGGGGGGCGGCTCTCTGTGCACTACTGACGGATGGAATTGTGGCCCATTTTCTTAGCCGTTCAACCTATATACTTATAATTCATTCATCTGGAGGGCAGCATCAAGAATTTCAAGAAATGAGCTTTTGACGATGGCAGATTAAAGTCTTATTTACTCTCACATGCCACTTTAATTTTATAATAGGACTTCAGGGCAGTTAGAAATACTTAATTTTCCTTGCAATAATGCTTGAGAAAATTCATAACCCAGAGGGTGAAAGATTGAAAATTTGATACTTCGCATAAGGTGTTGAAATTATACACATGTTATATCTAAATCGCGGGTAAGATAAAGTGCATAACAGTTTAGAACGAAACACTCTGTTGATTGGCATAAATCGACAAAAATTACCAACGTAACGATTCTAATCCACATGCTATTGTTTATTAGCTCAGAGTGTTATCTATAGTTAGAAAATTGGAGAAACTCAAAATTATTTACAATTTCCATTCAAATTTCAAACTAAAAACCATCAAATTGTAGCTTAAAGTTTGCCTAAATGGCAATTATTTCTGTGTTGCGGTATTTTTGAACCTTCTGATAGAGACAAATTACATATATGATAATGATCTTCCCATAATTAATAAAAGAACCTAAAGAAGGTACTGGAACCTTCACAGGTGTTTAAATTTTAAAATCTTTGACTTTATCAGCAACAAAATCTGCATAAAATTTAAATTGCAAAATCATAAGAAGCTGCCTATTCAAAAATTGAATAAAAACTTGCAAAATTTTACCGCATCTTTCCAAACAGAGACTTAAAATTGAATCAATATAAAAATTTCTACAAGAAATAACCCCCTCTCTCTGATCACGAGAACGGTTCTTCGACATCTTGTTGATTTGCTATATAAAAGTTTTTGGAGGTCTTTTCTTCTTTGATTTTTACTATCGCTACTAATATCATGATTGAGAAACTGTTACACACGATTTTTATTGATCATTATGAGACTTTTAGAGTTTGTTTTCGCACTTAACGGACATTTCCATTGTTCAATGAAATTCAATCATTAATGACGTGCTCTCTGAGAGAAAGAAAATTGAGAGAAAACTTATCAACTTTGATTGCTAATCATCATAGATGATCACTATAATCGCCATAAGAGAAGACAGAGAGAAATTAATCACAATTCAGATAATTTTTTTGTTCCCCAGAGAATTTTGCCGTTGCTGGTAAAGATGGAGGGACTCACGAATGTACCAAATAATTTTTTAACAGCAAACATTTCATGAGAGATTTTATCAGAATTTTATAGTCTTTTTTATTATTTTAAAAAGCTGAAAATTTAAAAAGAAATACCACGCCAAATGAGTAAGAGAGAGAGAGAGGCAACATCCAACAATAGCCTATTGAAATTCTTATCTCACTGGTGAGCTCCTTAAGATCGAGCCAAGAAAGAAAAAAAGTACCGATTTTTGCCTCCCCGCTAAGGTTAACCAATTTCAATGAAGAACAATATGGTAAGAAAAAAAGGTAATTATTATTAACTTTTTCATATACCGGGACTTGCAATAATCATACGACACATTTTTCAATGAACAATTTTCACACATATCAACTGTGGAGCATGATATGGTGAAAAATCTCGTAATAAAAACTATTTCATGACCCATTGAGAATATAAAGTATGATTCGCTGTATATATCTCGTTTTTTTAATCATGCATTTTGCTTCTCCTCTCATATGTATGACATCAAAATGAAGTTAAAGAAACATCCGCTCGTATGAATTTGCACGATTCACTGTGAAATTATTATTTATTGTTGAAGCGACACATTGCATAATCTCTCCCATCCCAAAGAGGAGTCTCATGAGAGGAAAATTTTTCATTTTGAGACCAAGAAAAGTAAAAGAGATTGATGTTTCTCTTTTCAATCTGCGAAAAAAAAATCGTTCTTCCATCGTTGAAAAAGAACATCGTGGTGACTCTCTGTGAGCTTATTTTCCCAATACCAGCATTGCAAATGTGTATTGCAAAACAATCCTTCATGATCTCAACAAGAGATTTTGCGTCAATTTCCGCCACATGGTGGATTCTATGTGCCTTTGCCTGATTGAGTGTTGTTGGTGGAGGAATCGTGAAAAAGAGCTGCGAAAAACGCATTTAAAGAGAAGAACACAATTGTGTGTCTATTGAGAAAAGTCTTATGTTGGAAGAATCGCGAAATTCCCTCACATAATTGTTGCTTGAACATTATTTTTTTTTTCTTAGTCAGATTGTCGTGTGACTGGGAACAATAACCTACTTTTTCCTCGAGACATTATATAGAGAAGGTTTGAGAATATATAAAATATGTTTGATTCTTCGGCACATGCCGCGCTCGTCTTCTCCGGCAAATTTAATGTGCCATCGAAAGCCTTATTTGATAAGATGAAATGGGGTTTGTGTGCACTAAATACCGAACATTAAATTAGAACAAGAGACAAATTCGTCATTGTTTGCCACCTGGTTTTACTCCTTGTCGCGCAAAAAAAAGAAGAATCGAACCTCCTCTTTCACCTTATCTATTGCCAATTAACACCTCACAAAAGTGTTTAAAATAAACGCACATTTTTTCCCCCAGACGATGTAAGGCACACTTTTGCTCACGCGAGCCACGTGAAGAAGACAAAAAGGAGATCAAAAGAAGAATAAATATTTAATAAAAGAAAAAGTTATTGAACAAAAATCAGCAAATATTGCCGCAAATGTGACAAATCAGCACATTTTTTGCTTATATACCCTTTCTCGATATGTTCTTTCGAATTACCAGCAATATTCTTCAACGCTAAGCATTCGACTTGAGCAAAGAAATTGGGTGTGTTCAGACAGAATATGCTTTTCTGCGACGCTTTTTTTCCCACAATAAATGTTGAACACTTAATTTTTCACGAGTCTCTCTGGAAGAAGTGGAAAATTATGCGACATTTGCCAAGCACTGACCCATTTTCTCACTCTATAAGCGAAAAATAATTTCTTGGAACGAGAATCATTTCGAGAAGATGTTACAAAACAACATAAGATTAATTAAAGAAAGAATAGCGCTATACGGAGCAAAAAAAAATATCTGCGAAAACCTGCTATTATTAACGTGATATAATACATTTTCTTTCAGTGTATATCACCCCAATTCTAATGCCCTTTCAGGTTAAATTTAATAGCAGCAACAACTTGATGATCTTGTCTCTGCATTTAAAATCCAGATCTATGTGGTCCACATGCAGTTATTGCACAACATATTCTTGATCAATTAACGGCCTTTTTCTGGCATAATTAGATTTTTCTCGCGGCCCCACCATTTGGCCGCGTGCGCGTCAAAGAAGTGATTCTAGAAGATAATTTCAAGTATTTTCTTGGTAATATTGGCCACCGATGAAAAACAAAGTCCAAACAACCGTTCTCAATTTTCCCTCCATCATTGCAGAGAGAATATCTTGAGGCAATTAAGTGAGTAAACATCGATAGGCGAAATAAGATCACATTTGAAAAGTTAATTGCATTTGACGCACTTTGTCTCTTAACATTTTCAACATCCAACCACCACCAATGGATTCTATTAAACTTGGTATTTAAACCAAATAAGACGGTCACATGAAAAAAAGAGAATCATAATAAAATATGGTCTACCTTGAGCGTGTCATAGAAAAAAAAAAGGAACCCGCAAGAGAGCTGGTGCAGAATGCAAAAGAACCAGAAAGTTGAAACCTCTCTGTCTTCGCCATCCACCATCTCTGTCACTCACGCATCTCGCGTGAGATTCTCAAATGCATTTTCCAGCATCAACGCGCGCGACCTCTCAAATATAGAATGAGCGAAGAAGTTGAGTAGAAAAAAAATCCTCATGGTCAACATGACAAATTCAATTTTGCCCGAGAAACACCTCTCTTTGGGCACAATCTTCAAGAAGTTGTTCTCTCGAACCGTGTAACCAATGAATGTGGTGATCATTTCTGTGGCGATAAAGATTTACGTGCAAGAAAATGCAAATGTGACTCCTTTTTAACCAATTGCAAGAAGGGTTTAACTCATGTGATCATGAGTAAAAAAAACCAGCAAAATACGCAGATATTAAAAAGCTTCCATTATTGGTATTGAACATCAGAAACTTTATATAACTTTTATTCCATTCCCACCTCAAAAGATGCAAAAATTCTTTGGCCAACCAAGAGAGATACATCGCCAAAGAAGCTGAAAAACGAGTTAGAAGAGAAGTTTAAGTGCAAATTGAGACACACACCAGTGTCATAGACAATTCTTCATCATTTTCTTCTTGTGTGCTGCACAAAATCATTCGATTGACCTCATTCTCCTTCTCTTCATTTTTTTTTTGCAATTCAACTTGACTTGGAAAAAAAGCCACCTTAAGCACTAAGAGGATTCTTTTGCCACTCTGCGAGATTTTATGACTTCTTTTCATCGTTTCTGCAACACGCAACCACTCCATCATGCACAATCTCCTCAATCTTATCATTATAAATCTGCCTCACATTTTTTTTAGAGACACATACAAGTCAAAGAGTAACTCTCTAATTGCTGGGATGGAATGCTCAAAAAGAACTTTAAGCTTTAGGGATATTGCCGGAACGAATCAATGAGACGCATAACTTTTCATTGAAGGATTTTCAATGAATTTGATATTTGAAAATTCTAAATAATTTTTTTTAAAGATAGATTTCTGAGAAAATTTCCCAAAGAATATCTTAAACATTTACTTACAGAATCACTTCTCAGAAATCTCCCACCAGAAAAGAAAAGCATAGCTTCAGCTCATTAACTTACCTGAAAAGATAAAAAACAAGCGTTAAAGATTTGATATTCAAAACAGACAGTTAGCTAAATTAATTCCCAAAAAAAATACACATGTTCCCCCGAGATAACATAAAATAATAAAATTCGGAAACTGTTGATAAAAACTCAATAAATTTTTTTCTTAAATTATGCTGCGATTTTGCATCGTGGTGCGCCTTCTGGCTCAGAGTAGAAGAAGTTATAATCTTCTCATAGCGGAAATCAACGCTCCATGCTCTCTCACTGACTCTCGCGCTCTCTCTGCAAACATACAACCATTCGGCTTTTTCGGGTCCCGCAACACAGCATAAAAGCCACCAAAGCAGAAAAGCTCTAAAATTTTACATCAACGCACACAAGATTGAGGAATTATTGCATAAAAAGTGGAGAAAAATCATGGGGAAAATAAAAGATCAGCGGAGAGAGAAGGGCTGGGGTGGATAAAAGAGCGGGAAATGCCATGAAAAACAGCACATTGAGGAAAATGTCATGAATGATGGCGGAGACAATTAAATGAGCAACTTTGTGTGGATATTTATTAAGGGATGGATGCTATATGGAGGATATAAAAATGAAATATATTGTTGCCATTTTTGCTCCTTCCTCCTCGCTATATTCTTCTACCTCAACAACCAGAAATAGACTTCGGTTGAATGCAAGAATTTCAAAGAGACAGAGGGAGAAAAAACAGAGAGCCAAGAAGCTGGCTTCCACTTTGATGGAAAAATGTATACGGTGTGTTCCATATGTAAGAAGAGAGCATTAAAAGTCACTAACGGTAAGATTTGTAGTTGACGCAATTACCGTTAGTTCTTGATGGTTTGCCATCCACGGCGCACAGCAAGACCAACACACACTCGCGAGAGAGAGATGCTCAAGAATCCAAAGTCAAGAAGTTACGGATAATGGAGGGAATTTACAAGAAGCTCTTGCGAGATGGCTTGAAACCGGCATTGCGCGATTCCACCTCTTTTGAGAGCTTCTTCTTCGGGAAATCAAGCGAAGATGATTCTCTCGGGTGGGAGGACGGACTTTGGAAAGCCACCCAAAAGCGAATGCCTCAAAGATTGGCCGAGAGACACAAAAAAAGCACAACCACACAAGAAACCGCGTGCAAATAGATGGTTCACAATTTGCCGAAGGAATTCCTTCTCAATTTCACATCGACAGCCTGTAAGAATGGTTGGAGATTGAAGTACAGAAAAAAAGAATTGGTTGCTTTCTTATTTTTTCTTTCTGGGAGAAGAAATGACTAGAATAAAAATATGTCCGTTATATTCGTTTTCTCGTTGCTCTCTGAACTTTTCCAAAAAGAAATGTGAAAAAAACGAAGAGACGAAATAAAACGCAAGGCGCGTTCAATCAATCACACGCACAGAAAAGCCAAAGCTTTGAGCTTTCATATACCTACATATATATTGAAGGAATAGGGGATTGTTGTATGGTTTTTTGACTCATATTTTCATTTGGTGGTAAAAGAGATTTCATTTCATCTTCGTGTGGTTTTATTTATAGGATTTATAAGGAAAATATCAAAGCGAACTAAATAAATTGGTAGTTAAATAATTTATTTCAAATTCCCCACTAATACCATTATTGTTGATCGGCTTATCAAAACGAACATATTCTTAACTATAAACAGATTAGAGACATAAAGGCTCAATCTTATTTTCCGGATCGTATTTTATGGTTTGCACAGCGTAATAATTCAATATCAAAAACGACCATTTAGAGATAATCTTGCATAATATTCAGGTAAAATTGCACATTTTGTCAATGTTTAGGGGAAATTGCATCGATTTATCTATCTTTAGGGAGATACTTTATGGAAGTTAGACTACTTCTAGTCTAAATATTCGATACAAATTTGCCTCTTTTAAGGCGAAAATTGTAATTGAATGAGAATTAAACTCAGAATTTTGCTAAAAGAACAGAAAAACATATAAATAAGTAAATTATGTATCGAGACATCTCCCACGGGAATATTTCCAAAGCTCCCAAACAAACAAATTAAAACATCCCACCTTGGCGTGATCAATAAAAAAAAGTTTTCAAGACTAAGAAAAATGGGCAAAGACACATATAAGGCAAGAAGCCCAACCTGTCATGACGCCTCCCGTCGACGAGATGTCCCTGGCGATTGGATTTGTCGTTCCGGTGGAGGAGCCGGCAGCTTTTGCGAGTTGCGGTTGATGCTGGGCGATTGTCGTGACAACGAGAGTCGTGGAGGCCGATGAGGTGGTGGCCGTGGAGGATGGGGTGGATGAGGATGAAGTGGCTGCTGTGGACAAAGTGGCAGATGAGGAAGTATCCGTGGTGGAGGATGAGACAGCCGTGGAGGAGGGTGCTGTCTCACCCACTATGAGGATCGTGGATGAAGTCTCCAGTGGTGTTAGGGTGACACTCTGGGGGGTGGTGGGTGGTGAAGAAGTGGGGAGAGATGGGGATAATTCGTTTGATGCCGCCACTTTGAATGAGTTTCCGCAACTGCAACGCAAACTTCCGTCTCGGACGCAAAATTCACACTAATTGCTCTTGTGTGTCCCTAGTATTGCCAGCAAGCTCCAGGGCTCCACAATTTATGGCAACTCTCTTCTGCCTTCTCACCCTTTTCGCCAAAGGGAGTGAAATCTTCACGAAAACACTCGTGCCAGTTCCTCTTCAATATATCTTCAGAGTCTATCAAACCCTCACTGGGCTTTCTTGCTCCCATACGCGCACATCAGAACATCTGCGGGGGGTGGGTGCGCCTTCAATGGATGTAGTGGGGGGCTTTAAAGCACACACTACATCTTCGCCACCCAGAAACTACGTCGTTTTTTTCTTATCCCACCTTCCCTGTCTTCTCAGGGTGCATCCACAGTCCCACAAGAGACTCTCAAATCAGACTTTAGAGAGTTTCTTCTCAACAAAAGCGCCACCCCTTCGTTGTTAGGCGCTTGTAATTGAGATTATTTACTCTCGCGAAAGAACACTAATTCAGCAGAAAATTCATCAATCGACCTTCGCAGTTTCTCTTCACTCTCATGGCTAATTGCAAAGGGGCGCTTTTTCGCTTTTATTTGCGTGTGGGAAAAGCTTTGTGAATTCCGATGCAAGAACTTTTCCTTTCGGCAACCTCTTCCAAGCCCAGTGAAAATTCCCTCGCACTCAGAACAACACCACTAACACACCTTTTCTTCAAGCACTTCCACCGATTTGACTTATGTGTTTTTTTTTTTGGCGAAGCTTTTGAGAGTAAATTTTACAATTTTCCTCGCACTGAAATTGCCGTTTAGCAAATGGAAGAGTCAAAAAATTCTCCAATTCACCCTAAACTTTCTCACACATTGAAGTCTTTTTCTTCTTCTCCAATCTCTCAACGATAAACTTTTTCTCGAGTGTCTTGTCAGAAAAATTGCAACTCTTGAATCTCGTCCTCTCGCTCTCACTCAAAACGCTGTTTCGTAATCAATAACACAATACACACACGATAGGGAGGAAAATTTACCAAATATGGCGGATTTGGGTGTTTTTCCTCATCGAGTGCGCTTTCACCACTTTCACCCACCCTCACTCGCGTTTTCCATATCAAATCCCCCAGTTAGAGGGTGTGTGTTTGCATTGCGCTCCCGTAACTACGTTGAAACAGTGGGTGGTGAGTTTTCCGCAGACTTGAACCTCTCTCTGGATTTTCCTTCGATGAATTTTTCTCACCCCGCAGGAAATTTTCCCTTTTTTACCACTCTTTCATCCCTGTGTGCGTTATCATCGCTTTTTATCACTACACCCCCTCCTGTTTTGTCCGTGCTTTTCAGTCTCTGTCTCTTGAACTTTTACTCTCTGGATTTTCGGCTTTTCCAACGCAGTGTCAACTTATGTTTTAGCACAACATTTATGAAAATCAGACTTGAATTATTCAGTCGATTTGGAAAAAGAATCTCTCTTCGTCGTGGATATCCTTCTTGTCAGTGTATAAATTTTTTATTGCTAAGGATTGTTCCCGGAAAATAGAATTTCCATTCAATTTTTTTTTTAAACTTCTCTCCCACAGAGACAAGAGAGAGTGAGAGATAATCGAATTTTTGATGATATTTTTACAGTGTATCATAAACCACAATTTGTCAGGGAAATTTTTTTGAACTTTAATTTTTATGCACAGGAATTCATCTTTACATCCTGGATTGCAATTAAAAACACTTTTCGCACTGTTCAGCGAGAGGGGGATTAAATTTGCTGATGACGAGAAAAAGGGAGGAAAACAAACACGTCACAAGGAAAATTTTCACTGTCTCCCACGAAAAACACTTAAATCCCACAGAAAAAACAACACACAAAATATATAGTTATAGAGAGATATTGCAAAAGAATTCCTCTTGAGGTTGCGCCCCCCTTCGAAAGCTCTTTTCACAGAGGTGCGAATTTGATTTCAATGTTGACTCGCGTGATTCCTAACACTTTGCCGTTCGGTGTTTGTCTTAAAATATATACGATGTTAATACAAAAGATGTCCTCTTTATCAACACTTATATCCCACCAACTTGTTCTTTGTAATTATGAATATTTCCACTTTGTGAATGAAAAAGGACACAGGCGGAAGTTGATGCCGAATCTGGGTCGATTCCATTGTTGGATGCAATCTGTGACGTCGCTGAGAATTTTTTTCCTCATTTGGAAAAGCTCACCACATTCACCATCTCATACCTATACTTTATTGAGTCTATCTCTCTCTGACTTGAGGAAAACTAAGGGATGTTGAACTAGAGGATTTTCCTACTCACACTCCATGAAAATCAACAACAAACCATTTTAGTGATAGCAGAAGAGAAGGACAACATAATGGGAAATATTCTGCCTGTTCCTTATATTCAAAATTGAGGGGAAGAAATTTTCCTCTTTTTCCGGTAGAGCTTTCCCTTGCTATACATGTTTTTCATTATTTAAATTCTATAATGTCTTTTAGGCAATTGAAAGAAAAATGTTAAAATTTTATTATTTAAGTTGTTTATCATTTAATGAAATATTCTTTTACTGATTGAAAAAAAAAATTCAAGGAATCAAAATTGTCAAGAGGAAAGTGAAAGCTTCAGAGGGGAAATTTCTCCGAAATGCGCAAGCTTTTAATAGACTTGCAAAAAGCATAGATTTAGGGAAAGGGATTATTCAGGAAATATGATTGTAAAACCAAATTAAAATCCTGTTTATAGGTTTGAAATAAAATGACACAAAAATATTATCAAAGTAAGATATTTCGAAAAGGTTTATAGTTGCGCTTTTTCTTCAAAGACCAAAATTCCAATTTTTATGATTTATGATAACTATAGAACCTTAAAACCTACACCCAGAGTTTAAGTAGTACAATAAATATACTCCCATATGAGTTTAACTAGAAAAAACAGTTCTCATCAGTTAATTTTCTTTCATCCGTTGATTCTAGAATCTTTTTTTATCTCGTCAAACTTCCAGCCATTAAAGAGGAAATGAGAAAAGATTAATGATAAAGATAAACCATTACAAATCCATGTAAGTAAATTCGGCAATTTGTTTAGAAAAGAAAAAGATGAAAAAATTGTCGTAAATCAATGGTTAAACAGCTTGATAAAATTCTCCGTTATATCACATACGAATTCTTAAATCATATTTGGTTAAATATTGGTGATTGTCTCATATTTGATTAATGTTGGGAGAAGAGACACGAGCGTGAAGTGGATATTTGAGGAGTGGAAAATTCCTCAGCATCGAGAGATCCTCATCAATTCCATCGGCGCTTTCTTTTCTTTTTTTGCATTTCAGAAAAGGCACCTCTAAGAGAGATGAATGCGGGATTGTGAGGAATCACACGTTAATTTGTACGCACTTTACAGTGTTCTTTTCCTCTATCTCTGCCTGTTTTTTTTTTCTCTCTTATTCTTTAAATATTTGAATCATATGGCAAAGTACCGTAACTCTTGTCCTACTTTGCGTGCTGGGTCTCATCGTGTGTGTGCGCGAAATGCTCAAGTTCGCGTTTTTCGCCAGAAAGAATCTCAGCGCAATCAAAGAAATTCTTCTTTGCGGAGTCAACCAGCACCAGCCATCACATCAACCCCATGTCGCTGAGAGTGTCTCCCTGTGGGTGAATTTTCTGCACACATAGCGAAGGTGAGAGAGAGATTGGCAAAACCTGCCCGCGAGGAGGTAATTGAGAATTCCACGAGATCCGGGTTCTCAAGAATGTCTCATTGATTCTTGTGCAACTTTTTCTTTTGCCACTGCGCACGTCTTTCTCTCCGCATTTATCATTATGTTTTCTTTCACCCATTCTTTTACACACCATATCCTCTTAGCATAGAGAGCATTAATGTGTATGAGGAGAGCACAGTTAACTGTTAATTTTTATGGTAAACTTATGTTATTTCTACGGTATATATCCCTCTCTCCTCGGACTATCTTGGTCTTTCTCACTCATTTTGATGCATCCATCTATCTATGGTTAAGAAGCGCGCGCGCGCCTTTTTTTCACTCAATTGCTATATAGTCTCTTCTTCAGCACAATTTGCTGTAATTGTTTGTTTACATTGCATCAATAATGTGCTTTTTACCACCCGACATCACTCTTTATTTTTTTTCTTCCTCCTCCCATTCAACGTACGAGTGACTTTTAGTGCTTTACAATAGAAAGCACTTAGCAGGGATAGACATATTCAGGTTTCTCTCCTCTGGAGAGTGTCTTTCTTCGGCACTTTCATTACGTGATCTTGCATCACAATTGCATGAAGAGGAATTACAAAAGAAGTCCCTCTTTTTCCGCCAAAAATTCCCCTTCCCTTTGGCGAAGAAGAAAGTTTTGCGCGGCCGCATAATTGTGCGAAACAGAACAACAAGAGATGTTTTTCACGCGGTGTCCCGCAGGAAGAAATTCAAGTATAAAATTTATTAAAAGTAACACATAAATAAAATGGTAAAAGGCAATAATGACAGGTGCATACCGTTACCTTAATCGCCCAGTAAATATTCTCTTGTGTCTCATTGGGGAAAACAGGTAAAGTTTGTGTGACTCTCTTGTCGTTCTTCTTCGCATCGTCTCCCCGACACCGCAAGATCATCGGCGGGCCCGCCAAAAATTTTATTATTTATCATTTGTTACAAGAAGCAATTTTGCCACAGAAAATTATTATAATTAAGTCTTTCCTCCCTGTGAGACGTGCGGCTTCCTCGCCCAGGGACAATTTCATATATCTTGCAATCATATACACGAGACATGATCGACATGATCGTAAATTTGTGGATGGGAATGTGTCTCTGTGTTGGCATTTTAAGTTGATGATTAATATTGAAGAATGCAAACAATTTTTCGGTGGATGGAAATCACATATTTTTCGGCAATAAATGCGTCATCGAGTAATTTTATTCGCCTCAACTACACTGTCTTTTCTCTTTTGTCCAAAAAGCCATATAGTTCTTTTATTTTGTTCAGGTGTTTGACCTGCGACGATCGTTTGTTTTATTTGTGTTGTCTTTTTGGCCAGTGGGAGAATTTTTACGGCTTATTGACAAACATTATGAAATTTAAGTATTCATCTCAAGGAAAAATATTCAACATGAATATCAATTGAGTGGATTTTGCAGTTAAGAATATCGGGATTTTTTCGCGTGATTTTTTTCTTTTCGAGAAGAGAGAAAAAGAGGCCCATTGAATTCCTACTCCGCTCGTTTTTTTTCCCCTCCGACACACACCGCGCAGAGAAAGAAAAAGAATCACCTCGCGAGAACTTCTCTTCAGGTGAATTCAACGCCCAGTAAAAGAAGTTTTTGAGAGACTCAATATTGGAAGACAATATGTATACCTCAAACACTTTATCAATGATGTAAAATCTGCAAATCAAGTGAGACTCACCTCTAATTGTACTTGGCATTTTAAAATTCTTTCCTTCGACGAAAAATCGAATTCCACTTCTCTTCTCTCCCCCTGTGGGCTGTTTTTCACCTTCAATCCAGTTGTTTTCTTGTTCTTTTTCTCGTCACTCCTTGACAGCAGCCAACAGCCAGCAGCACCAAGAAGCCAAGAAATTCCACCAAGAGAATAAAACTCCTCAGTGACAATAAATTAAATCCCTGTCAATGGATTGGCGCTCACAGCAATAATCCATGAATTGTGCACTTTGCTGGATATCTCATTGAGAGTTTCATTTGTACTATTGTGCCATCTGCGATAATCTCGATCACTCATGTAGTTTTTGTCATCCCATTTGACAAATTGCGAGGACAATTTGCACCATTCCGACAGTTTGAATCTCTTGATCACTTCACTATTAGACGATGGCACATACATTTGATGCTTTACTCAACCGGGATGTTCACCGTTCCAAGATGGAATTTCCAGGGAGGGCAAAAAAAAAATCCAGACAATCTCGCTTCCTTCTCACAGTCACTGTTCATACCATTGCACGAGTGTGTCTTCACTGGTAAATCCTCTGGAGTCAACACCAACTATCCTTATCACATCTCACAATTTCCTCCGCACAGTTCCCCACCAATCAATTCAGAGTTAAATAAATCGAAGAAAAAGATATTACTTCCAGTGTTTGATTCGTTTGGATGATAAAAGAGAAAACTCAACTCACTAATCATCCACAAATTAGCACCGATTTCAAGGGGTGGGAGGACGAGGCCGTGAAAAGTGTTTTGCAGAAGGCGCGAAAAATTTTCCACCACTTCTTATTTTTGCCACAACTTGGTGTGTTGAATGGGTGAAAACGCGCAATAACAAAAATACGGAAATGAAGAAAGGCATGAAAAGCAACACGATAACGTAGAAGTTAAATAGCACAAGAAGAACTGTTTCTACCTCTGATGCTGCCTCAATGTTCTTGCCCGTTGTTGTAGGGGCACCGCGTCTTTGTCGTCATTCGGTGCCCACGATTGGAAGTCAATGCTGGAAGCTCCCCAATGATGATGAAGCGATTGTTTATTGGTATGCTGGCCAACCACCAGTCATGGTATTTGTATATACATAGCACCATCTCATTTCAACATATCTCACCTGGCACGTGCGTGAGAGGAGGACAGACGATGGGATGAGAATGTTCTTGCGTCTCAGTGTTAGAACTCTTGTTGTACGATGTGAGAAAAGAATCAAACATTCTTGGGGTGTGTGACCTCAACGGGCGGCTCTCTCTCTCTCCCCAGATGCCAACAACAGGAACATTGAGCAACGCACACTTCTTCGCGGAGCAATCTCTTTGCTCTCTTGCACCTTCTCCCGCGGGGAGACCACCGTCTCTCTGTTTCACCTTTTCCACCACATGGAAGTTTTGGAGCAAATTCCGGGCAGAGCCGGAAGGGAATAATATGATCCAACGGTTTTTCTTCACTGTGACAACATCCACTGTGCAGGAGAGAGATGGCGAAAAGAGAATCAATCTTTTCGCCAGGTCCAACAAGTCCACTAATTGGGAACCTATACTGTATATCCCGCCAGGGCGAACCTAACTATATACCAAATAAGAAGACCAAGAACCTGCGTTGGATATTAAAATTCGTGACTGTTGAAAATGACTTCAGCCCTTTCCTTAATGGACGAGGGCCCCCTTCAAACACTATTAATCACTGCCATTGGGGAAATAATCAACCAACATCACGATGGAGCCACCCGATGAAGAGAGGCCCAAAAAGCCGCCGCGAGAGCGAGATGACCAAAGAAAAATGCTGTACGGGGAAAAAGAACGAAGAAAACTCCCAAACACCCAGAAATGGTCAATGAACTGGACCATTGGAAGGTCCCAACCATAAGTGAAGGAATCAACTTTGCTCTTTCTCTCTCTCAACTTTTTATACCAACTAACCCAACCACCATTAAAAGAGCCCAAGACATGTCCAGCTGCCTTGTTCGACCGGGGACTCCCTTTTTACCGCCCATAGCATCCCGGAGTGTGTGAGTGAGTCGGGAATTTTTGGAGGGCTTTTTATCTGCGGGCCTCCAAGAACCAGAAGGTTCTTCGATGATAAAAATAAAACAATTTACAAAGAATAACTTAAGCCGACTTCGTGTCTTTTATACCTCTCTTCCGCATCAGAGACATTTGAGTCTTACAAGCATTGAAATCCACTCCTTTTAGGTTGTTTCTTGTAAGAATTATCTTTGGCAAGAATTCACCAAGTTATTGGGATACACGGCTTAAGAAGTCAACATAGTAATTTGATCATCTTTTACGATCCAATTAAAAGCAAATTATCCGAAATTAGGGCCATAAGTGATTATATCGCAATAGTATAGTCAGTATGAAAAATAAAGCTATTGCAAAAGATTGAGAAGGATTAAAAGCCAAAAGTATAGGTATTGCTCAATATTATCCCCAAAGAATAGGAATGAATTTATTGATTGAATTAGAGAAAATCAGCTCCTATAAACCACTACGGTTCCCGTTTCGTTTTATCCCATTTGGCAATTTATCTCAATATCTTGGCATTTTTTCGCAAATCTCTTGCCAATATCAATTTCTTTAAAGTTTGTCTTAACAATAATCACGCACATTTGTCACTCTTCTCCATGCCACATTCTTCATCATCTCTCCGCTTGTCTTCATAAGTCATGATCACAAATAGAGAGAAAGAAGACAAAAAAGATCCATCGAGTATAAATTAACTAATTACACCTGGAAGATTCTGAGAGTGAGCTCAAAAATACGAAGCCGATGAAAAATATCTCTTCGATATTTTCTTAACAACAAATTTCTCCATCCCTCTTTCTCCAATTCTCCATTACACCGGGTAATATGAGAGGAGAATAAAAGAAAAGAAAAAAGATATTGGTACATTTTGGGGGAAGAGAGACATGAGGGAGAGAAAGAAAAAGAAATTTAAAGGTGTAATACCTCCTTATTCCATTTCTTGTATATGTCCAAATGGATTCTCAACTACAACCATATCATCCACCTCGTGAGATGTGTACGAAAGAGATCGGGTGAGGAAGAAGTATAAGAAAAAGAGCATAAGAAGATGAGGTGTATTGAAGTTGAATTTACCGCTATATGAGCCACGGAGGTCAACGAACGTACTCACAGTGCGACACACAAGAAATTTAATACAGAAATTCTCTTATATGTATGTGTGTTGACATGTTTGAGAATCTTTATCCATCTCACTCATACTTTTCATGTTCTTTTCATTCTTATGAGCTTCTTATTCTCCTTTTCCTATATAGTAATGCCTCGCGCGCCACAATATGAGTCAACTTCTTGATGACAATTATATATACAAAAAAAATAGCTTGATGGCCATAATGAGTGTAAGTTTCCACATATTGGACCGATATAGCACAATAAGGCGCATCAGCAGGATCAATAGAAAACCACAAGAGCCTCTATTGAACAGACTTTGAAAGAAGAACAAATCAATTTTTTGCTGTCTATATTTGCAGACAAATCATAATGGTGTTTAGGAGAAAAAATGGATACAAATTATCTGCAATAATTCTCTTCCTCCTAATTAGGCACCAATGAAAAATGGGAGGTTTGGCAGAAAGATCACAAAAGACTTCATCTCTCTGGCGTCTAAAGAAAATTCCCGCCAAGAAAGCGAGAAACCCCCACACGAACAAAATGAAGAAAATCCACTGCGCAACAGCATGGACCATAAGGTTTGCATCTGAGAAAAGCCCACCCCCAAACAACATGATCAGTCCATTTGCCACCCACCGCCCCCGCAAAAGGGTATAAAAGGCGACATCCTGGACGATTTCACTTCAGTTTCCCGGACACTGTGTTTCTCTGAGCGCGCGAAAAGTGAGTGAAAGAGAATCTCTTGATTTTCCCACCGACCATAGAGTTTCATTGAGAAATTCTCCTTGTTCTTTGTTGCATTTTTGCATTCTTAATAGCATTAACTGGGTTCAAGTGTACTACTTCCCACCCACCACGTTGCCCGTGCGAGGAAGCCAGAGAAAATTCCAACAAACACTGCGGAAATTTTGCGAAAGTGGTTTTCAGTGTTAACATTTCCTCTCCTTGACTCGGTGTCTCATTGAACTTGCTGGAGAATTTTTTGGGCAATATTTTCACAATTCTTATGCAATATGCCTTAAAACAAATTGCACCATTTTGCTCTTTCTAACAGGTTCCACGAAAATTCTCCAGCTGGTTGGGCCAAAAAGTAAAATAATTGACTGTGCGTGTGCTAAAAATTTGCTTAAAGAATGGATTGTGAGGAATATCGAAAAAGAGGTGGGTAATAAATTCTTCCATATCACAATCCGAATCCCATAAGCAATTCCTTTGGACGTCTTTTACATATATTAGGAGTCCCTCGCGCAGCATGTGAAAATGTTGTAAAGTGCATTAAAGGATTTCCGACCATCTCTCTCATGTTATTGCTTCGAATTTTATTGAGTTAAATGTTTCACCAATTTAACACTTTGCAAATTGAATTCAATGTTTGATGGTCTTTTCTTTGCTCTCATTGATTTTTTCTCCCTCTTTTCTAACTTTCAGGCAAGGAGATGGTGGATTACATTGCAGATTATCTGCAAAATATCCGTGAGAGGCGAGTCTTTCCCAACGTCAAGCCCGGCTACATGCGTAACCTCCTGCCGGACTCTGCCCCCCTGGAGGGTGAGAGCTGGGATGCGATATTTGCGGATGTGGAACGAGTCGTGATGCCCGGAGTAACTCACTGGCAGAGTCCTCACATGCACGCATATTTCCCAGCTCTCAACTCCTATCCCTCCCTCTTGGGAGACATGCTGGCGGATGCAATTAATTGCTTGGGATTCACATGGGCCTCCTCCCCGGCTTGCACGGAACTCGAGATGGTGGCCATGAACTGGCTGGGAAAGATGATAGGTCTCCCAGATGAATTCCTTCATCTGGGCAGTTCAAGTCGTGGCGGAGGAGTGATCCAGACCACGGCCAGTGAGGCCACTCTTGTGTGTCTCTTGGCGGGAAGAACTCAAGCCATTCGGCGCTTCCATGAACTCTCACCAGGACTCCAAGATTCCGAAGTTAATGCCCGCTTGGTGGCCTATTGCTCCGAACAAGCTCACTCGAGTGTGGAGAAAGCAGCCCTTATTGGTGAGAATTAGCATCCATTTCTTATTTTTTCTTCCCCTCAGCAAATCTAAGAAAATTAATCACTCCTATACAGGTCTCGTGAGAATGCGCTACATTGAGGCCGATGAGAAATTGAGCCTTCGCGGGGAGCCCCTTCGTGAAGCCATTGAGAGTGACATTAAGCAAGGATTGATACCATTTTGGGTAAGAAACACCTCTCAAATCTAAATGTTTGTCATGTAAATGCAAAAAAATTGGTCTCTGGGGAAAATCCCCATCTCAAATTAAAAGTAAAGGCATTCCATGGCAATTGGAGGGAGTGACAAACCACTGAGTATCATGGCTCTTAATACTCTCTGGTGCTGAGGAGTATGAGTTGGTGAGACACACGACGACAGATTGTGAAAAGATTTCTGACAAAGCGGATTGTCTTCTCCCCCGCCCCGTCCACTCCATCATGTGGGTGTTTGTTTCACCAGCAAAAGACACTTAAATAAACTCTGGCATCATCACTCCTTCTTCCGCCTCCCAAGAGGATCCAATTAATAAATGCTACGCTCTATCTCCCTATATATAGTAAAATCACTCCCTAATTGCCAATGCTCTTTAAATGCATCCTGGGACGTCTCGCCCTTTCTAATCCTCCAGGTTTGTGCTACTCTGGGGACAACTGGAGCCTGTGCTTTCGACAATCTCGAAGAAGTGGGAATCGTGTGTCAGGAGTTCAAATTGTGGCTCCACGTGGATGCCGCCTATGCGGGCAGTGCGTTCATCTGTCCAGAATACAGAGGATGGCTCAAAGGGATTAACCGCGCAGATTCACTCGCTTTCAATCCCTCAAAGTGGCTCATGGTGCATTTCGATTGTACGGCGTTGTGGGTGAAAAACAGCGGAGCCCTCCACAGAACCTTCAACGTGGAGCCACTCTATCTGCAACATGAGAACTCTGGTCTGGCCATCGACTACATGCATTGGCAGATTCCGCTCAGCAAGAGATTCCGCGCCCTCAAACTCTGGTTTGTTCTGCGCAACTACGGCATTAAAGGACTCCAGAAACACATCAGAGAGGTGAGATTCAGAAATCCCCTCCAAATCAAGAACTGATAATCTTTTATCTGTCTTTGAACGGACTCTAGGGTGTTCGTTTGGCACAGAAATTTGAGGCGCTTGTTTTAGCTGATCATCGCTTCGAGATACCAGCCACCAGACATTTAGGTGAGATGAAAATTCCTCTAATCTATCACTTCAATCTCTCGCAAGAGCCACAGTAATATGTCCGCGGGTGTGTTGGTTGGAAATCAATAAAATTAATTGTTATCTCGTGCGAAGAAAGTTCTCCCAAAAATTCACCGTTAAACACTTCACCCAGAGTGAAAGAAACCGCGGGTGTTTCTTTTTACTTGCCTTTCATCTTCTTCCATTTTTGGCATCCTCCCAGCCCAACACATCTCTTCCTGGAGAGCTCGAGACCAAATCATACTCCCGTCATTTTCCACATCAGCTTCTTTGACACATTTGCGTGTATCCATCATTTGCTCGATGCCTTTTTCATCTCTTTTAAACATTCCCATCCTGCACCATCATCAATTGAGTGGAAGAGCAATTTCACAAGTATATAATAAATTCATTCCATTTTTTTTTCCTCCCAATCCATTATTACTGGAGCTTCTCTTTAGAGAGCTCATGCCAATTGGATCTTCTACCCACCACCTCGAGGCTCCAAAAAAAGAATTTGTACGGATAATTTGTAACATTAAATACCAATTTTGTCAGTTTGAATACCATGAAAGACAATTTAGTACCTTCCATTGCGCCTCCTCCGCCTTTCTCTGGCCAGAAATCCCGCAGTCAAAAGAAAATCACCAAGACCTCCACAAGTGAATTTTGCCCGATGATCTGGCGGGATTTGCCATGATCGAAATATTCCACAAAAACGAATGGCGAGATTGTGGAGTAATTCCCAGAGGATTAAAGACACTTCTTAAGCATTTTTTTTTATACCTTTCGCAATGGCAATGAGAAAGCCAGCGAGATAAAAAATCGCCTTAAAATGCGCTTAATCATTCTTTGCCCAGGGAATTGCAAAATAAATTTCTCTCAGTGAAGATGAAATTGCTAACGGTTCTTTCCCCATTTCTTTTCATCTCTCGCCCAAGAGAACCGCGCGCGCGAAAAAAAGCTAAAGGCGCGCACTCAAGAAGTCTCTTTTTTTTACCTCTTTCCTTATAACCTCTCATGAGAATTGTTGTTTTTTTCGCTTTTTACAATTGCGCGCCCAATAAATGATACTCATTTTCGTATAACCGAAAAATTACCCGTGGAATTCTAACCCAGGAATGGTGGTGTTTCGCTTGCGGGGTGACAATGATCTCACCGAGAGACTCCTCAAGAGGCTCAACAATCGCGGGAACTTGCATTGTGTGCCGGCATCCCTCAAGGGACGATATGTTATTCGCTTCACGGTCACTTCATCGCGAACTACCAATGACGATATCTTGAAGGATTGGTCAGAAATTAGGATTGTAACCACGGAGATACTTGAGGAGATGAACGTGAAGATTGAGAGGACAAGAGTGTGTCTCAAGGGTAAGAAAAGTTTCTTTGAATTCTTTACTGCTTGAGCTATTGAAAAGAAATGTATGGTGGGGTTTATCAGGGCGGGGTTCCCTATTACTGGATGGAAGAGGAGCATTTCGAAAATGTTTCGATTTTTTTCTACAGATACAAGAGAGAAGAACGAAGCATTTGGATCCAGTCTTCTGCTGGCCAACACTCCAATGTCCCCGAAAATCGTGAATGGATCATTTGCTGCAATCTTCGATGCTGATGAGTTCCTTGCTAAAGCCTATGCAGGCATAAGGATTGCTGTGAGAAATTCTTTATCTCAAAATTAATTCCTTCTTTTCCAACATTTTTTCCCCCTCCTGACTTCCAGAACCAAGACTCTCCAGCTATGAGACGCCGTGTCCGTGGAATTTTAATGTCTGGAAAGCAATTCTCTCTAGACTCCCGGATGGATCTCGTTGTTCAGGGCATCCACAACAGCAGCGATGGTGAGAATTTCCTTGACAAAACACGCGCCATAACTGAGGACAACGAGGATCCATGGGAAGGTACGAAGGGAAGGTATCGATCGACATTTCTCACTATCGGTGTTGTGCTGCATGCTTTGAATGTCATCTCCCATTCAACCAACAAAGTCACTCCCAAGGATCTAACGAATTATTTTTTGCTTTTCCCAGTTTATGAAGAAACAAACGGCACTCAGGAAAATGCTTCAGATACCGTTGCGAGCCTTCAGCTCAACCCACAAAGAAACCAGCTGCTATCCAACAGAGAAGTGAATCCGATCCCTGAACTCTCCCCTAAAACCACTCGCCTGCGACTCAACAGGAAATCTGAACCACTCCTCGCACGCGATGCCGAGAAATACCACAAAATTCAACACATCAACACCTTCGCCAGCAATCTGGGCAGTATCGAGGAAGATCCCAAAGTTCAGCAAGAGATTTCCTGTGGATTCTCAAATCCTGCATTTTACCAGGATATTCTGATGGGGTTCTCCCTTGACGATTCCGATTGGAATGTCACTGAAGAGCCCAGAGAAAATCCCCAAATTCGCTTCTCAATCACCGATCATTGTGACAAGTTTCATGAGGATGAGAATAAATCTCCATTGGAGGAAAGGATTTATGCCAATGTGAAATTCTGCCGGAAATGTGGACATCATTCACTAAAGATTTAACCGATTTAACCTAAAGAAATCTCCTTTTTGGCTTTTTCATAGTTTTTGCGGAGAACTATAACTCCATTGCTTTTGAAGGATATTAGAAGTTAGATTAAGATAATTTATCGAATTGCGATATAAACAATCAAAGTCAGTTAAAAGTTACTTTAGGAAGTAAGAAAAAATGTGTAATTAAACACAGAGGCATCAAATACTGCTGTGCAACCAATAATACTGTCAAGAGAAATTTATTCTCTCAAAGTTTGCTGTAAAAATTATGTTTCAAAATGCTTCTAACAAAGAATCTTCATAAAAAAATGAAATTCTTAGTTGTTATTTAGCGTAATTACAAAACTATTATGCATTCTAATACAAAATAAAGGCTATAATTGGAAAAAAAATTCTCCACTTACTTGATATTACTTGTAGATGAGCCAGATGGGAAGTCCTCGAAGGATGAATGCAGCTCTTAACCATATCGGAACATTAACTGTGCAACGAATATCAGCAAATATTTGCAAAATATTCGGATTATTTAGTGATTCCCAAGCTGGTTGGCTGTCTTTCTTAAATTCTGCAAAAAGAGAAGATTTTGAGGAAATAATAACCAATTTCTTGTGTTTCAAGAAAGTTGATCCCTTTACCTATTTTGCCATCTTTGAAGCTCTTCCTGTCGCAGAGGGCGAAATGTTTGGGAGCCTTGGACTTGAACCAGGTACTGAGAACTCGAGCACTCACTTGATCAGTAGGGAAATCAGTTATTATATTATTAGACCCGATGACGAGAGGACTAAAGTTGTTGGAAAGAAAAGCAAAAATTAAGATAAGCTAATGAGTAAATATTACAGTAAAAAATTACCAAAGGACGTAGTGATAGTAGAGATGAGCCCCGGACATCTCACTGCGGAAACCATTAGCTTTCACCTTGACAGAATCACATCCAAACAGCATTACAACGCAATTCAGAGTATCTCTTATCAAGTCTTGTGGTTTGATGTATCTCAAGGCATTCCCATGTCCGCAGAAACTGAGAGAGAAAACTCTTAAAATGAATGTTTTAAAACTAATTGGATAAACTTACAGGAAAATATCCGATGACTCGAGGATTTTTCTAAACTCCTCAGACGTCGGACTCTTCCTGACCGTTTGCTTCCACTCCGGCAGCCAATAGTTGAGAAATATCACCATCCTCTTCTCCATTAGAAGCAAATCTCCTTCGGGATTTATCAAAGAACTTCCACGCTTGATGTCCAACTGAAGATATCCCTTCTTGATGTTGCTTCTATATTTATCAAACAATCTCAGGAGAATGTGAAGGGAGCTAACCCTTGCAGTCTCATTTTGCGGAATCATCAATTCCCATGGGAATTGATCCAGCAATTCATCAACGATGATTATTGTTGAGAATCTCTCTTCATCTGCAGTTGATGGGAAAGTCTCTTCATTTGAGAGAAATTCATAAATACTTTTGTACTCTTTATCATTTTCTGCAATCCTCTCGGCAGCAGCCTCCAGGTCAGGCTCCTCCAGTTGATCATGGAAGGAGCAGACACTGCTCAGAAGAATTCTCTGGCGCTTCGAGAGCTTCTTCTTCGCAGCAAATGCATCAACGATTGAAAAGATTTCCTTCTCTCGTGAGTCTTTGGGTTTTTTCGGGCGTCCCTTGAAGAAGGCCAGCCATGGACCAATCCACCTCAACAGCACGGATATCAAGCGGTAATATTTGAGATCAAGCTCCTTGAGACTCGCCCAGTAAGTCTCCTTATCTATATCAGTCGCTCTCATAATTTGACTCTGTTCAATTGTGATGTCAAGCACCAGCTTAAACAGATTCTCATCCTCATAGGGTGGCAGATAAATACAGAGGGGTTCATTGTTGTTCAACTCGGATCTTGGGTATTTCAGGAGAGTCAAGTAGATGCCCACATTGTTGGAGAGATTCTCATTCTGGAGAGAATTCACGCTGTTTGGATCAAAATTCTTGCACAAATGCAACACTGTCCACTCATCAGGGAGATCCTGGCATCTCTTCATGAGTATCTTAGTATCCACGTGTTCCTGGAAGTCACTCCCGGAAGGACACTGAGGCTGCAATTGACTCCTCGAGGATTTAACGGCCTCCCAGGCGAAAGTTCTGAAAGAGAATGTTTCATGAAACACCGGTGAAACATCGTCAAATATTGTCCACTTACGGCTCAAAATCCGACGAGGGATCATCAACAGCTTGAGATTCAAGATTCTGGAGGAACTTTATATGAAAATCTGTGGAAAAGATTTATAAATTAGCAACTGGGAGAGCTTCAAAAAAATAACAGAAAAATCTCACCTTTATCAAACGAGGAATCACAGGAGAAAAATTTTGTCCGGAAACCCAAGCAAAGCGTCTCGATTTGGCACTCAATTGATTCCAACTCCTTTCCATCTCGGTAATGCTTATCAGCAAGATGCAGGAGTTTCCCTGGTTATCGATAAATGCCCTGATAAGACTGATAAAGTGAAAGTGGGAGAAATTTTCTAACCTCTATAAGCTGTATTGTCCTTCAGGGTGTTGCAGCACTCTCCTGGTGAAAAACTACCATCTGATTTGGAGGAATGGGGAAAAGAAGAGTCTTTCTTGGACATTGTGAGCAATTTTCATGGGATATTTTCACAGAAAATCCGCGAAAAGCAACAAGTTTCCCGGATATCAACAAGCACAAGTAAAGTAATCTGGCAATACTAAAATGAATAGCGCTCCTAGCGATCACTAGCTGAAACATCGAGTTTCAAAAATTTGAAAATATCAATATTTCAACTGCTAAGTATCGGCGTAGAAAAGAAAATTACAAAATATGTGTGAAATAATCAAAAACCACAGGTGAAAAGATCCGTAAATCTCTAATGACATCATGTCACAGTGAATAAGAAATAAATTGCAATCAGTGGGGAGTAGGTAAGTGAAATAAATCAGTTTTATTGTCATAGCGAGAAATCACCTGATTTATGAGTAAGTTTGTATGGGAAAAAACCGCGAGAGTGAAAAAAAATCTCATCCTATTATCAGGAAACCACTATATAATTTTATATATAAAAAAATCAAATTGCATAACATCTAATTCCACTTCCACATTGGGCTCTGGATAAATGGGTAGAAATATGGTGTGTGAAAATATAATTTTATGTATATAATATCACTTTTAATGACTATAATTTAGTCAAACAAAAGGCTTCTTACCTTCTTATGCGCTTATAGCGTCGGTGGTATAGAAAAAATAAGTCAATTTGCTGGTCAATTGGTAAAATCACTTCCAAAATGCGGAAGTGACGGAAAAAAAGTAATCCGTGGGAGGTCCGTATGACTTGTTTCTTGGCTCGTAACACACAAAAGGTGTAAATTGATGGGTAAAATAGCCAATTGATTCATACAAGAAATCAATTATCATGTCTTTGGCGCATTTTTTCTGAGAAATTTGCCAAAAGCCTTTCCTCAAACATTATTTTGAACATATAATGTTAAAAACTTCTCTCATTACAAAGTTGCAGGCAGAGTATATGACTTGACAGAATGATTAGCCCTTGGCAAAAGTTGGACAGATTTCTTCGCAGATTATTTTCTCATCAGTGAAAACACCCACATTTTGTGACCTCAAAAGCCTACCGCAAAGACACACCAAAAATGCCCATGAATCGTCGCCAAAAATTCACTGCGTGAAAAGCCCCAAAACATTTCCGCAATATTTGACCAATGAGGCTCTCACACTGTCCGTTGGTGCAAAAAAAAAGTCTTTTGCCATATCATGAAGGTGCAGAAATTACAGCACATTCACTTACCACCTCGATAATGACTTCCTTATTCCAAATCTCCGAGGTGTCTTCATGGTCTTCATCATCCAACGACCCATCATTAATGATCTGCAAATGAGATTCGTGTGCGCTGGAGCAGCTTTTCATATGAAGCGGAAGTGAATCTTTTGCCCATTTCACTCACAATTTCTTCCTTCTGCCATCCAAAGATGCAGTGGAAGAGCTCGCTCTTCATGCAATGGGGAGAATTTGGAAAAGAGAGAGAGAGAAAGAGATTAAGCTGGAGAAAAAAAGGTGTATGGATGAAAGTGCAGGCAAGCAACGAGCGTTAAAATCAGTGAGAGTGGTGTTTATGGAAATTGCCAAGTCTCTGTACTTTTTGGATTTCCAATTTAAATGCACAGAAAAAATCCCCTTGACTAAATGTGACTCGGTAATTTTGTCAAATTGCGTCAAAATATGTAATTAAAAGAGTCTGTTAAACAGTGATAATTGTTTTAATATTCAAGCGAATACTTTTACAGTCTTACCTAACTTAAAGATTATATTTTAATAAATTGTGGGACCTTAAATTTCACTTTCTTCGCATTTCAAATGACTATTTCAGCATTTAAGTGTCTATAAAATGTGAAATGATCTGATTTTACAGCTCTTTTACAATATTTTTAAGATGAAAATGGTTTGTGTGTAAATCTTACAAACAAAAAGTAAAAAAATCTGCTAAGTTCACCAAAATTTCTCGAAAATTAAGGAAAAAAGAGGGAGATCTCAGTGATAAAGAGCAGCAACTGAAAATTGGTAGAAAATTGCTTAAAAGTCCATCAAGTGAATCAATGTGACTTTTTTCTCCTCTTTGTTCAACCTTTTCTTTGCCGGTGAAGTGGCCAAAGACAATTGTCAAGAAGATGGAAAAAAAATGCAGTGCAAGAGACCAGAGGTTTGGATTGGCAAAAAAAAAAGCCTTTCGGAGAGAAAAAGAAACAAATTGCTCCATGTTGACTCTTGTGGCTGCGATATTTTCGTGATTGCACGAAGGAGTCCTCCATCACTTTCACTTGGATCATGTATAATATAAGTTATTTGAGTGCGCCAAAACATGAAGCATGTTTGGTGCGAGAGGGAGAGCCAATAAAGCAAAAGAAAAGAAAAAAATACCACATACATCGAGAAGACGATCACAAGACCGGAAAGTTCGGTGGCTCTTTTCTTCTTTTCCAACTCTACGCGTTTTTCAAGCTCACCTTCGAGTTCATCTTTCTCTTCGCCATCCATCGCGCTCAGCCACGCAAGGGCATTAAAAATCTATTACAATATTTATATCACTACTTGAGCATGAGACTTAAGAGAGAAAAATGCGAGTGGTAATTCACTTGAAAGAGCATTGAAAGAAATTTTCTAAGAGTGCAACAGATCCTCCAAGTTCGTTTGCTTCTTAAGTGAACCAAAACGGCTCATAAACTCCATTATTTGTTAGGGGAGGTCCTCATTGATTGTGGATTCACGAAGGTCACAGTGAAACTCTGATGAGGAGTGGGTCAAAAGAAAACGAGTGGAGAGGTGAAAAAAAAACGAAGCTCCAGGCGGATGTTGATGCGAGGGAAATTTTGTGGGTCATGCAATTCAAGAGCATAAAAGTTATGCAATTCTGGGCAAAAAGTCCGAGTGACGAAGATTGAGAATGACCAAAAGTGAGGCTCTTTTTTGAGAGCAGTCATCGGAGTTTCCAACAATTACGATTGTTTAAAAAAGTCTTAAAGAAAATAATTACTTTACAAAATTATGAGTAAATTAAGGAGGAAATATTTGGTAGAAATTATCTTCGAAACAGGAAAATATTCCATCATTGAGGCTTTTGAAGTTTTTGTATTACAAGAACTATTTTTTAGGAAAGTCAAACAAAATTCTGCACAATATTTATTAACAAAGACAATATCCAAGCTTAAAGGTAGGGGAAAGGCGGGCAGCGATACACATCAGTCTTATTCTAATAGAATTAAAAATGTGACATCATCGTTAATTTTAGGAAAACTTTTGGGAAGTTTTTATGTTACTTAGTTAAGAAATAATTTTCTAATTATTCCTAGTTTTCCGAGCATAGGGCAAATTTTCACTTAAAACACAAATAAATAACGTTTTATGCATGAATTTGCAATTTTCTATTTTTTATATGAAAACTAACTCATAATAAAACGAATTTGGAGTATTTCTATGGCTCAGGATGAATGAATATGGAAATTTCTTATATTTTTTCGTGGAAAGTGACATAATTTCCAAAACGTTAAATTAAATTTAAAAAAAAAATAATAAATCAAAAAAATTTCAAGTCATTTAACAAATAATACCCACTTGATATTTTTTCTCAAAACTCAAAAAGAACGTTAAAAATTGCACTCACTGAATTTTCCCACCAAAATTTCTCGTCTTTTTCCCAATAGGTTATTATCGTCCAACAAGATTACCAAAATAGATGCACCAGACCGCCTCGAAAACAGCTTAAAGATGATGAGAATTCATAATAATATCTCAACATTAAGTCTTCGCATCTTTAACATTAAATTGAATAAAAATAAAATAAAGAGCAGTGAGATAAAATCGCCATTCCCTCTCGAATTAAATGGCCAGAATCTTCATCAGTGACTTGTCTTTCTCCAACTTA
>CAKKOB020000186.1:51109-66948 GCA_918844115.2 Phlebotomus perniciosus | reverse complement strand
AATTGAAATTCAAAAAATTGCGGAGAGCTCAAAAATATCCTTCCCAAACAATTCCAACCAGGGGGTTACTAATATAGAGTCAATCGGCTCAAGTTTTGTAAAAACCCGAAAAATTTGAGAACTCAAAGAAATGTTTCACTTGAAGATGCTTGAAAACGCTTTTTTATTTTGATTCTTAAAAAAAAGCTTTTTTAAGGAAATTGAAAGCCGCCTAAAACACTCACGCTTAAAGCACTTTAACGCGCTTAAAACACTTTAACTCGCTTAAAACACCTTAACGCGCTTAAAACACTTTAAAGCATTTTAGCGTTTTGAGATATTTTGCGAAACTCAAGAAACTTATAATGGTTTCTCGAATCTCAAGAAAACTAGTAAAATTTTCGCAATACTTGAGAAACTAAAATTCCTTGTCTCTGATATGTATTACCCCTTGATTACAACAATAGCTCAATAATTCATGTGAATTTACATTTAATTATAAATATGTATTCATTGAGGCGTTCAAAAATTTGTAACTGGGACTTAATTGTGGTTTTTCCAAAACGCTGTTACTTTTTGTGGTTTTCCACCAACTGTATATTAACCTAATTACCCTCAAATCTGATTACTGATTCGATGTTCGCACTTTTGAAGAGCTCTTCGTGGAATTTGCGCTGCCAAAATGACATCCATAGACATGAAAGGGAAATTTCTGCTGAAATCACAAATTCTTCTCAATATTAAAAAAAATATTTATTCTTCTAGATTAAATTTGAAATGTGATTTTTGGCTGGAATTTCAATCTACTCGGGGGATTTCTCCCCCGATCAAAGGGCGAATTTTGGCGCGTGATTTCCATCGCTCAGCAGTGGAGGGTGACCTCCAGTGGGGGGTTTACATGTTGATGAAACATAAATGCCATCGTATATGAGTTTTCTCACAAAATAAAATTGCTTGGAGCTATTTTCGTGGTTTTTCTCCCTCTTTATTCCACATATGATATTATTTATTCACTCGGTGGTTTTTCGACAATTCTCTGTATTTTCATTTATCAATGGTATTATATGAAGGGGGAATCCAGGGAAAAGTGCGGAAAAGTGTCGTGAATTTAATGGAGAATATTTTCTTACGTTCCTCTTGGGAAATTGGAGAGTGAAAACGGTAAATGACCTCGTTTAATGGTGCTTTTATGAGTGAAAAGCTCTGAAAAATTTATATCAATCACTCGGAAGAGCTCTGCGGATGATATGGGGACCAAGGAAAGTGGGTTGGAAAATTTTTCTCCAACACAGAAAGTCTTCACACCATTATTGTGCTCTTGCCACCCTCTTGTCGTGATGTGGCGAGAATGGCATTCACATGAATAAGGGTGAATAATATGGGTTATAAGTATATAGTGTTAAATTCTATGAAATCCAAATATTTTATCAGGAAATCTTTGGGTTTAATGGAAAAATTACTGAGAATTTTTCCGTAGCTCTTGGTAACATTCCATAAAACCTAATTTGCCTTCATTCTCCGCCCCCAAAAAGTACGAAATGTGCGCACGTTATTCATGGCTTGGGCATAAGAGCTCGACGATGGATGGGTTGAATGTGTGAAGACAGCAAAGATTGGGGCACGCACGTCGAGGAGAATTTTAAGGGTTTATCTCATCAGCAAACTCTCAACGAAGAATATGATGGAATCCAATAAAAGTTGTGTGGATACTCCACCAATAAATGGAGTGACATTTAGAAAAATGAAAGCAATTTCCCTCCTTTTATCGTCCCATTGAGGAAAAGATTCACCCCCCAAGAACTGGATTAGCTCGCCTGTGCTACTTCTTGATGCTGTGAGCAAAACAGATCATAAAGCATCTCGATGGCCAAATTTCACGGTGCTCTTGGCAATGTAAAACGTGAAAGTCAGTTTTAATTTGTAAAAAGTTCCACACTTTACGTGTATCCGGCCCTATACGCTTATAGCGTCATGTAACCAGACCATAAAGGCTCAAGATGAATGTCGCAATAAAATTCCATCCCGGGAAGACAATAAAATTCTGAGTACAGAACAATTTTGCCACACATTG
The DNA here is from genome assembly GCA_918844115.2 of Phlebotomus perniciosus. Taxonomy (NCBI): domain Eukaryota; kingdom Metazoa; phylum Arthropoda; class Insecta; order Diptera; family Psychodidae; genus Phlebotomus; species Phlebotomus perniciosus. The sequence continues at coordinate 64,898 of CAKKOB020000186.1, read as the reverse complement.
CACGCAGGCGAAGACGTTGGGGTTTAATTTTTCAGAGGTTGATCAATTAAAGTTTAACTGTTTCTCCGCAATTTTCGACCTTCTTCTCAACCACTGAAGAGTTTTATGACTCGTAAAAATCACAATTATAAAATGATTTGAATTTAACCGCCAGAAGGATTAATGATTTGATTGTGTGAGCCCCATTTGTTCGCCCCCTCGCAATGTTATTTGCCCACAAGGAGTGATGACGGTGTAAATGCGATGTCATTTACCATCAAAACTCGACGATGCGCATCATGAAATGTCGTGGGAGTGTTGACTTATAATTCAAATACGGACAACTTACCTGCTGCTGAAGATGGTATCGAAGATCACCGCCTGCCAGCAAGTCGCACACCATGAAGAGATCTTCCTCGTCTGCGGCAGATTGATGAGAGAAAAGAAACAGGATAAATCTCTCACAGAGTGGGTGAAGGAGCGCCCCCCAACTCCCCTATTGTGTGCATCTCCCATGAATGTCGTAGTAAAGTTTATGGGTTGACAGTGGCACTGATAAGAGATGTGTTTGGGGTAGATTTTTCCACTTTCGCGCCATAAAAGCCACCCCCGCAGCGATGGGGATAAGCCCCACCACAGCTCATGGTTGCGGATGTATTTTGTGCCAACAGGACTCCCACTAGTCGGTGTCTTGCATCCCAAATAAGGGAACTACATCCAGTGAGTGTGTCTACCCTGCAATTTTTCTCTTGTCTTTGCACCCCTTTTTCAATGTATATACCACCCCAATATTTCATCGCGTATTCATCAGTTCACGTCCGCATGAGGTGAATTCACAATGCATGGGGAAATTACCTTGGAAGGAGAACCACAAATTGACGAGAAAGGGATGCTCCAGCGTGGAGAGCAATTCCACTTCTTTGAGGACACCACCCAGAGCACCTCGACCCGAACATGCTCCACGACTTACATACTTCATGGCGAACAGACGTCCTGTGTCGCGCTTCTGGACAATGCATACCTGCAAGAGACAGCAAAAGAATGGAGCTTTAATTAAAAAAATACCATCAACATCAACAATGTGAGAATATTCTGGGGAAACAGAAAAATTGCATATTTGCGGGATTAGTTAAAGAACATCAGAAAAGTTTTGTTATGAAACAGAGTTAAAAAAAGCTCAACTCAGTCACAAATTATCTAAACTTTAAGCGGACAGTTCATTGCAAAGTTTAAGTATTAAATCGCCATTATTGAAAAATTTATTTAGGGAAGGACGAGGCAGTTCATACAGTCAATATCACTTTAGCATAAAATTAAATACGTAACCAAATTTATTAATTAGTGAACAACGAAATAACATTAAACAGAAACAATTATTAATAATAGAAAAAAATATGGCGAATAAATTAAAAAACTTTAATTTTGAGTAAAATATCCTAAAATAGAAATTAAACTTAATTATCACTTTTTAGGGCACAAATCAAACTGTTTCTCAGACTATACCCAGCCTCCCAACCAAGGGCATGTTTATTAGACTTGAAATGCTCTGATTGACTTTACATAAAATAATCCTGAAGAAAAATCTCTAATTACTGTTTGATAACCCCACTCTCCCTTATTTATATTTTTGGATAAAAAGCCAATATTATTAAATTATATGGTTGTGATTTTTAGATTGTAATTCTGTGTTTTTCTTTCCTTTCTTTTTTTTACTAACCAATTACAAAATTTACTGACAAAATGTTTATTTTCTTTAATATCGGATAAATTGCTTCAGAAAATGGCTTAAATCCTAGTATAAGGATTCGTAATATGATTACCTCTGATATTTTTTTTCCACAAATGAATGAAAGCTTCAATTTCAGTGAATTTTTCATCACATTTACCACACCAAATTAATGACAAGAGCATTAGATTAGAGAGGAAAATGGATGAACTTCCTCTTGGTGGCTTTGGAGGGAATAAAAACCACCGAGGTTTTCTTACATTCTGTCGAGATTGTCGTAATAAATAAATTCCAAATGTATTAAAGGAGTATAAATGAGGGTATCCCCAGATTAATCAGTGTGAGATTCTTCTCATGTTTGCGACTCCAGAGGAAATTTCTGAGGTTCTCTTTTTTGCAAGACTTTCCGGAGTATAATTTATAGTTGTGGATCGTGCAAACGTTTGAGCATGTGAAAAGAAGGAGAGACGTCCCTTTGGCCCATGGAAATGTCTCATGCAAAAATCGTGGTGGAGGGAGTGAAAAAAATTATGTGAACCTTCTCATCTTAATAGCCCCAGCCATTTGTACGCAAAAGATAGTTAATCTTACGCCCCATCCCATGAAAGTCTGTCCTCGTGTCGTTGAGTGTTCAGTGTGTGCAAAGATGAGAGTTATCCAGGCATGTTTTTGCCCTATTGAAGCGTGATATTCATGGTGAATACTCATGGGGATATTAAGCGGGATGGGATTAGCTCTAGCCGAGAGACATTGATACTGGGTGTCCAATTGCCTGTCTCGTCCTCGCAATTACATCCATGGCCCCCCCAAAATCTCGTGTCGATGATGATAATGAGACCAACACGAGGGAGCCGCCCACCCTCTCAGAGTACATTTTATTGCTCATTGCTCAATGAGAGACGCCACCAACGCATCTCCCCTGCTTCAAATTCTCGCAAAACGTGGCGCCAGGGATTTACAAGCTCAACCATCAGTGATGCGCTCTTTATAAAAAGAAATCTACAAAAAAATACTACTATTTTGGTGTTTTCACCCTAGTTTTATTTTTCCAAATGCACAAAAGGCTAAGTAGTTAAAGGGATTAGTTGTTGATTTATTCCATTGCATTGTTAAAATTAATCGTATTCAGAAACGAAGCAAATTTAATTAAAAAATTCCATAACCAAGGGCAAATTTTTGCAAATTTTACCTAAAAGTTGGCAAATTGGGTATTATGCCTAAAATTAGGAAAATATAGCAATATTAGCAAATTAACATCATTTTTCAACAACGGAGAGGTACTATATACGTCACTTCTATTACTTCTACATTTTGTATGAAAGCTTCCCAAAACTTCCTGCATTTTGGAAGTGCTGATAAAGTTTGAGGAAAGCTATTATGATGAACTTTCATCCCATCACATTTCAAGAAAACGCATGGAAAATGTGTCAAAACTGTAAAAATTTTCAACCAAAGAAATAACTGAACATAAAAATACATAAAATACATATAAAATACTTTCAAAATAACTTAAAAAATAAAAAATCTTAAAGAATTATTAAAGCTTACAAGTTGATTCAAAAGCTGATGAAAATTGTCAAAAATACTTTTAAAATGTTCAGAAAACTCCCAGGATGAAAAGCTCCTTAAAAGACGCTCGCATACTCTTCTTCAAGTGTAAACCACTTCTAACTATAATATCTCCCCCTTGTCTCGCACTGAAATTTTTTTACAACCCCTAATTTGCTCAATTGATGACTCTTTTTACGTCCGGGATGTAATGTAAGTGCTCACCTCTGAGACAAACTAATAATAACAACGCGTCGCCGGGGTATAATATAAAATTTACAATCCGCCCCGGTGTAATTCACTTTTACTATAATGAAGTGTGTCGTGGGAAGTCCTTTTAGACTGCGCAAATCGATAGAATGCCTCCCAGGCCACCCATCAGTTGTTGTTTCATATATGAAGCTAACCGTATGTTTGTAAATTGTAACTAATGGTGTTCCGAACTTAATTAACATAGTTTGTCTGCTTTTCCTACTGGTGTATCGCTAGAAATTTCCACGATATTTGTTCAAATGAAACATTTACCGTTGAGTGCGGTATTTCATCAGGATTTGCCATTGTTTGCTCACCTTTCATCTGAAGTTTTGCGCGCTTATCAAATCCTGCGACATCCTTAGGGAAATTATAAGGGACGAGAGAAGATGATTCGAATTATGTCTTTGGTGCGGGATTTACCTGGAAAATTCTTCTTCGCATGAAAATGTTTTGAGGAATTCATCTTTAAAACTCTCCCTTTTTCATGAGCTCTCACTCTTGTTGTCGGAAAAGATATCTTGCCGCCAAGATGAGAGCAACAAGTTGTTAATTTTAATTTCACCCACCGCAATAGAATCTACTTGGACTGAACTTTGAACACCCTTCTCAACGTAAAAGTGAATGGAGGGAGTGAAAATCTTATGAAATTATTTCATGAAAGATACATATATAGAGTATTAGTGTTATTTGACGATATTGTCACTGAGAGTGCCGAAGGTCCACAAAAAGAAACTCATCATTTCTTCATCATGAGGACCGAAATTAATTTTCGTTAGGCATGTTCATAAAACCATGATGCCTATAGTCAAGTGAATGATATCAACTTAATTTTTATTATTTATTCAGGTCCTATCTTCCACTCTCATGGATTCATGGAGGCGTGCTGGTGCAGAAAAAAGCTCTCCTAGGGTAGTTAATTGAAAAAGGAGATTTCATTCTCTGTGTTTGCCAAAGATTGAATCAACTGTTTTGTACCATCCACCAATTGTTGAATGGAACAAAAAGTGGATGTCAACAATAGAAACGAATTGTTTTAGTTTTTCACTTCCATTCTATGCAAACGATGCGTCCCTGTGGGTGATGAAAACTGGTAGATAAATGTTTTTTCCCTGCATGAATCGATTAAGTAACATTTTCGGCGGTCGTAGGGTAAAATATTTTATGGGTATAAAATTGCATTTACACGAAAAACATTTTGTACAAGAATAATTTGTGTAAATCAACAAAGGATAAGTTAATTCTCATGGGTAAAGAAACTTTCAACACAAACAAGAAACTTTCTCAAGAATAGGGAAGCTGATAACTGTAAAAAATGAGGCATCGACTGGAATAATATTTCCTCGGTTAATGAAAAAGTCTCTCAAGTGGAAATTCTCGAGTGTTGATTCAAGAAAATCAAAGCAAATTGAATTGCAACTTGGTGAAAGTTTTAGACTTTTTCGCCATTTCAGCAGAGTATCCAATTAAGCTCTGTATCAAGCGAGGAATTTTTCTCGCAGATAATTCTCAAAATCAATAGACATTCTTTCACATTCTGTTTAGCTTTCTCTGAATTATTCATCCTATTGTAGCGGAGCAATAAAAAGGAGCGATTTTTTTTTATATTCTTGGGGAGATATACGCAGAAAATTGATTTAAACTTACCTTGCCGAAGCTGCCCTTTCCAATCGCCCTCAGTATCTGGAAGTGATCGAAATTCACTGGAAGAGAGGGAGAAAAGCATTTATTCAGACATTTTCACCCAGGTATACAATACATTTCGTTAAATTGAAATGAATATTTGAAATTGGTGAGAGTCAATTGATTTATGCCCCGTGAGCAATCTTCCAATATTTGGAGGGTAATCAATTCTGTTACGCATTCTCGGTTCCAAAATTGAAAAATTTAATCAAAAGCCCGAACCTTTCATTTCGGCCAATTTTTGTTTTTATGAAAAATTACATTTTGAACTAACTGTGTATTGACATAAAAGCTTCACCAATAGTTTAATTACTTATTCAGAGCCTGCGGTACTTCAAAATCAAATACCTGCTAATCTATACTCGTGTAGGTATGAAAGCATGAACAATGTTGCGAAAACAATACGACGGTCCCAAACTGAACTATGCTAACTCTTAAGGAATCCCTATATAGTTAGCATAGTTCAGTTTGGAGCCGTCGAATAGTTGAAACACAAATCAATTGATTGGTTTCCACTGAGGGATTTATCAGAACTGAACTCGATACCAATTCACACAATAATAATGTTATTACAATCACTTTTCCGCACATTTGAGAATTACTCTCTAAACTATGGCTTAATTGAAAATTTACATAAACATAGTTGATAATGGGAAAATTGAATCACCAGTTATTAGATATTCTGGGATGGAAACCTCATCGCTATTGGTATTATTGATGGTTTTGCTTTCACGTGCATTGTGTTTAGGAATGTTTGATTCCCTTCAGCAATTGTTCAATTAAATCAAACTGAGTAATTTTTTAATGAATTTTCCTCTCTGGATAAATTGATTTTCTAAGAATTGCGGCAATTTTCTAACTTAATCTTTGTCAGAATCAAAGCGATCTCTTTTGCGGATGAAATTACAGTGATTCATGCCGTCGTATTCCTGGGTTTATCTCGGGATATCTGTGTTTTGTAATAAATACCACAGCTCAACCACTGATTTTCCGCCCTGTGGATACACGACAATCCACCCGTGGGAGTTTCCCACAGAATATTGCACGATACCAGCAGCCTTAAATTTCAATCAATATTGATTTTCTATATCCCTTTTGCAAAGTTCCAATAATGCCACAGAACAAAGACCTTTGACCACCACTGACTTTCATGGGGAGATAAGCATTCTCTGCCGAAACCTAGATGGGAGCAGACGATAAGGCAATTTCAATAGATCAGATAAGGAGCAGATTTAAAGAGTTTGCAATAACCCTTTTCTGGATTGCTTGGGGGAGTCTCAATTGCGAAATTTCACACACATTAAATTAATCCATGAAAATTAATCATTCCTTTTTTGTTTAATAGAAATTTTCACTGCAGAGAGAAATCTGATAACTAAAATTAAGAAATTCAGCTTTAAAAGTAAGATTGATTATCACTATTTTCCATAATAAGATTAATAAGCTGGAATTACGGAATCCCGCAGCTAAAAATTATTAGAATGAGTTTTACTTTCCATACGTTCAACAATATTTTCCATGCCCCTCAATTTTTTTTTTAAATTAATTAATAAATACAAACAATTATTTTGAAGAAGACTTAAAATATTTTTAAATAGCAGGAAAAAATTACAAATTATTATTATATAATATATAGAAATCCAATGGGACATTAGTAAATTTTCGTAGAGTTCCCATAGGATTTCCATACACCTGCTTTATTGGGTACGATAAAATTTCATAATAATAAAATCAATCCCCAAATTTCTAAAATTCATAAAAAGTGTGAATTAATCCTCCAAATAGATTAATTTTATCAAAATTTGTTCTCTCTGTGTGCGGAAAAATATCCACATTTAACGTAAGAATTATATGTAGGAGCTAACACAAACAGTTTTAAAAGTACTTTTATCTGAAATGATTTCAACTCTAATCTGGATTACATATATCCATACTTCGTATGTGAGGCTTCAGATACATGGCTGAGATCTTTTAATACTATATCGAAAAGTGAGAGAATATATTTTCAAGGAACTTTACTTGACATTCTCACCCAATCTCCCATTGAAATTTTGATACAGATGAATTATTGACTCAGTCACATCTCGGATCCGAATGAAATCATCCACATAAAGCGAAACACCAGACATTTCTCATTTCAACTTTTTTCCTTCTTCTCATATAAGATTTCTCATCTTATGGCGGAAAAAGAGCAATTCCTGCATATAACTTTTCACATGGACCAAGCAGAATGGATGTCGACAAATTTGAAAATGAAAAGAACGAGAAGAGACGGATGGCGAACATCTTATCTCATTGCCTTATTAGATTTTTTCCATTTCACTTCTTCTGTCGCTTCTTCTAGAGTTGCAACCAGTGATGAAGATGTTTCCTCTTGACAAATAGAGATCCATCGATTTTCAATGACATTCCATATTCACTAACATTCCCCCAGAAATCACGCTGACGGACGTTTTCTTTGGGAGATGGGAAATTTATACTATGTATTATCTAAAATGTATATTATCGATTAGCGTGAAGGAATCAATTTTCAGCGGTGCATAAATAATTGAATGGTATGTCCTCATGTCGGGACTTCTTGTGTTACATCCTTCACTTGAGTGACTGTGCTATCAAACATTCACTGTTGACGGTAGACTGTCGCAAATTCTGTTAGACACTAACTTTTCCCTCAGGGATTGGAGGTGCTAGACACTTTCCTCGATGGAATTATCACTGAGTGGAGTGACAAAGTCAAGGGGTAAACATTCCATTTTGAATTGTCTCTCCCCAGAACAAAACTTCATAAAGACTTTTGGCTAGTTAGCATAGTTATTCTTATTTAATATTAAAAGAAATCCCCTGAGATCAGCATTGGTGGTGTGTCAGCTTGTCTTAAGATGAATTTTCTTGCAAAATTTATCCATTTTTGGGGGAAAGAAGCATTGCCCATTGGGTGGACAGACGAATTGGACAGCCCCTTGATTGGTGTGCGGTGGATGGCAGAAAGTGGAAAAGTTGCTAATGGAAGTAACACAAGTTGATGACATTCTCCTGAGGAGGACCCATACAAGACAACATGATGTGTGAACAATAGACAAGTTTTTCTTGGCCCCAGAGGGAGATTCTTCACCTCGGCAAATGAGGCAGGAAGGGCGAGCTTTTTCCGCCTCATGAGCACACTTATCATGTAAAATTTAAACAAACTGCCACTGGCAGTAATCTTGAGAATATTCCCAACACCACAACATGAAAATGGAGCGTCATAGCATTCTCCACCCACATTCACTCCCTAACCAACCTCTTTCCTGATTTCATGGCATGTCTATGAGAATTCCTCAAATTCACTCCCCCGGCAAAACCCATTTCCATCGCACTCCCAAGAGCCAACTCATGCACAGGGATTCGCATTGTTACATATGTATATAGCAGGGAGCTTTTCAGAGCAATATATCTACTCTCGCAATGTCCCTCTGTCGTATCAACAGTGCAAATATACAGAGAATAGCGACAATTTGCACTCTTTTATTCCACATGTATACACTAACCCGAGGCGTGTTTGGTGAAAAAAGGGGTCTCTTTGCATATCGTCAAAAGCTTTCGGGAAGCTTCACACGTACAAGTTAAGGATGGTGGCAAAAAAGTAGGGTGTTAATAAACAAGAGTGTGTCATAAGGTATAATGTAACCGATACATTTCAATTTTGAGAAATGAAAAGAAAGTGCGTGAGGTATTTTTCTTCCTGGCCTTATTTAACACTCTTGTGCTTTTTTTTCCTCGAGGCACCCCATTTTTTACATCCCTCCACTCCCATTCATATTCCGTGAGAGAACATTTTCCAGAGATAAATTGCACTCTGTGGAAGAAATTTCTTCGCGTCAACTTGATGGTTAAAATCAATTTTTTTCGCCACAAAATCATGGCGTGAAACGAGATACAAGATATGAAATGTATGACAAAGTGTCAGTTTTGTCGATTTACAAGATGTTTGCCCTATACTTGAGTGACTCTTAAAGTTCACAGTTGGTACTATAACTAATGGAAAATAAAGCTTTTGTGGATGTCTTGAAAATGTCTTGCAGAGAAATTCCTTATGAAATATTTCTCTACTTCCTGCTAAGAGAATAGCTTGAAGTTTATTCAGGAACTACGTATGAGATAAATTTGATAATAATTTTATCTGCATATTGAATTAAGATTTAATAAGCTCACGTGAACTTTCTCATTCAGCATGATGATATAGCTTTCTGTCTAATAAAAGCGAAGGAGTATGAGATTTGTTGCTTCACAAGAAACAATTATTTTCGATTTAACGTGATTGCTCATTGTTTTCAAACACAAAGGATAATATAATGACAATATTGCTAGTAATATCGATGAATTATCAATTAGAGTGGAAATTATGTGAAATGGTAGGAACATTATCAATCTCTCAACAGCATAAATGTATTAACCAAGAGGAAGATATGTATTAAGGTAAAAAAAGCGTACACTATATCCAATTGTATTTTAAGAAAGCGCATGTTTAGAAAATCTGCAAAAGCTCTCATAATTGTCAACTAAATAATTATATTTAATAAAAAATAAAACTAAATTCTTTAAAAATGTTTTCTAATGCTCTTAAAAATTCTCAAAAACTTTAAAAAGCTGTAAATAAACTGATAAAGTTAAAAAATTTATTCAAAGCTCAATATTTTTTTAGAAATTTTTACTCAAGCTTTTTTTAAGCCTGCTTTATTTCTGCCGTAGTTATTTTTTTAGTTCTCCAGATACAGAGCAAGATAAAAAAGCTCCAAATATGGCTAAAGCTCGCACAATCTATCCGAAAAGCTGATGAATTTTTTTTATAAATCCTTGAAAATTGTTCTGAAAGCTTCTTCGTATAAATTATTCTTAAAGCTCCTTGAATATTTCTTCCACTTCTTCCAAAGACATCGCGCACTTCTTTTGACCATAATATCTCCCAATTGACATAAACCTTTTACAATTCTAAGAAATTTTGATCAAATTAATATAGCACGTTCTGCTTCTTCGGGTGAAAATTTAGGAATACGAATAATTCGACCCAGTTTTCGGAAGCGCAATCACTCGAAAGAGAAAGCTTTCCAAGGGTATAAATTGTACAAGAAAAGCTCAATTTGTGCTACTTTCATTAGCTGATTTAGCCCGCTTCATAGGATCTGATTAAGGAGGGTGGAAATACCCATACAAATTGTGACAAGTTTAAAGCACTTATTGGGTATATAGGGCTTTAATTCAAGATAGAGTAACAAAAAAGTCCTATTTGGGTCAGTGGTAGAGGGTGTAAATTAGTGTTGTTGTGGGAGTTTTTAAAGTGAAAGAGAAATGTCGATAAGAATCCAACTCATTGAAATGGACAAAAGCATGAGTTACAGAATGAGAACAGCATTCACACCACTTAATGTGCAGCAAACTCGGTGTATTAATTTACTCATTTCACTTGTTCCATCACCCACTCGGTAAAGTTGTGTTACTCCCATGTTTTACTTGTCCATTCAGCATTGCCGGAATTGAGCATCGGATGAGGGCTGAGGGGGCTTTAATAAATAAACCCCAACACATTCAGCATGACTTGAGCCGGGATGAGGATGAAAAGTTACTCTCTGCACAAGTTGAATTATCAAAACTGGTTCAGGGTGCTTCATTTATATTAGTTTAGTTTCACATTCTGTGGTTGAGAATTATTTTGCTATTCAACTTTAAAGTGTATTATCTTTTAGACATTCTAGATCTAGAGCTATTTGCAATGATAGCTCAGATAAGCCTCGGGGTTATGATTCTGTACAAATTGATCTCTCTCTCTCACTCTGCAATTCATCCCATTTTGGGAGGAAACAAAGAAATGAATAATCGAAATGTCTAAGCAAAATTAACCATGTTTTTCTCTAACATCCGTTTTGTCCTCCTTGAGAATATTATACGGCGAAGAGGCACAATTTCCTGCTCAATGAATACGATTTTGTGTATGTCCTATCGAAATAATACATTGTGAGAATGACTTATGGATTATCTGAGGGGAATTTGGGGATGCGGAGGTGGTTGATTAATGAAGTTGGACAGTTTTTTGGCAAACAACCCCAAGCCATGAGAAAGCCCCTCTAGAATCATTCAGAGGGAAAAATGTGTCTCTCATGTGTCAATGGATGAATTATATTGTTGAATGGAAAATTCATCCATAAGATTTAACCTGAAAATACCATTTTATCTCACTCTTCCTAAGACTTTCGTAAGTACTCATAAGAATTCAATAAATTTCGAGATAAATTTCTATTTACTCCTTCAGTATCTTTCGACTTTCTCTTTTTTTTCCTTCACCACTGATTTTTTCCACGAATTCTCCCCCCCCCCCGATGGATTGTTGTATGTCGTTACATAACGAGGATATTGTTATGGGTGAGATACCTCAAGATGAGGCACGGCGGGGCGGGAGACTTCCCTTAAGATGTCTACTTTAAAACGTCTCTTCTCAATTCAATAGAATACCTTGAGATCCCAGGGATCAACTGTGGAAAGAGTCTGTACGAGAAATTCCGTAAAAGGATTCTAGTGAGATGCAGAAAATCTCTTGTTCAAATGAAAATGAAAAGAGAAGTTTATACCACAAATTGTGTCACACGAGAAGTTCTTTCGAAGATACCAAAGAATGAATAAGAAGATGAGGTATAGTTTAAAAGTAACATAATATTTGCTATTAGGTGCTTCTGGTGAAATGAAAGAATGTCAAAAGTTCAAGAAAACCTTTGATCGTATAATGAATTGGTGTTCAAAATATTATTCGCCTGAATTATATTCATAAAGGTAAATCACTGTTATTTCTTTAATAGGTTTAGAATATTGAGGAGTTCGTCAAGTGCTGACTGATGTTACTCAATTCCACTCTAGTGAGCAAAGTGACTTTAAAGTGAGCGAAAGGATTTCACACAAACACGCTCAACGTGTTTGATTATTTCAAGTGAAGTGAAACGATAACTTTGGGGACGCTCTTTTCCTATCTTTTCCTTTCTTGACAAAAATCGCTGACGAGCTTTATTCTCACTCAATCCCATTCAAGGTAGATAAACCAATACGAGACGGTAGAGAATCTCTAAACGAAGAAAAATCACAACAACTGGTTATTTGGTTTTCTCTCGCCTCTTTTCTTCCACAAAATCAACTGATGGAATGAGGAGGACTCTTCAGATGACGGAGCTTCTTCCTTTGGGGTAGAGCAAATTTGTAATATTGGCCGCCTTTTCGTGGGCGCTTTAAGTAATATGGGAGGGGGGAGAGGCTGTTCCACCAGACAATGATAAGATACAGTTCTTGCAAACAATAAAGGAAGTATTGACGGTTTGTGCTCACAAAAGGGAATTAATTTCTTTAGTTCCAAACGGTATAGAATTTTCAATGAAAGTCAGTGTGGGTGGGTATTTTCGCAGAATCACGAAAGCTTCTCAAAAGCTCCAGCATCATAAATTTACCCTTTTACTTATACTTGTTTTGCTTGTGATGGAAATGAAAATACCTCCATCGCTTTAATGAGGATTATTAGGAAATTTCTGTAAATTTTTCGCGGGTCGCTCACCACCTTCGGAAAAATAGGAGCTAAAGACTGTTGTATGTGCTGTAAAATTAATGATGGTCTCCAAAACGCCACAGACAGACAGTTATGCGCCACAATAAAAGTCACAATAAAAAGGGGGGATAATAAAATTTTATTTCATCTCCCTCCTTAAAGCAAATGACCATTTTTTTCACGAAATTATACAACCACATTTGGCTTGGATTCACCCACAATCTCCCCATATAAATTCTCATTAAAACTAACACACGCGTGCATAATATGAAAAGCTGCCAGAGCATTTGAATAAAATTCTCCATACGGATGGGCTTGAATAGAATTTACCGCCGTTTTTCCCTACTTTTCTTTTCTAATGTCGTTGGGAAGGTATAGAAAGCTCCGTTGCCTGGCGGTTGGTAACCCTCTACTAAAAAGGTTGAAGAGAAATTTTCTTTCTTTTTTTTTTCTCCCTGGAAGACGGAAAAGGCATCCTTTTGCTCTTTATGTCGCTACCAAAACATAAACATCCTCCTACACAGAATTCACATTATACCTCCTGCAAGTGTGATTCCTCACGTGCATGCTCTTTGAGGTGGAAAAAGACTGTGACGGAGGATTGAGAAATGATCGCTCAAAGTGTCATGTTAAATTGATAAGTGGGTGGGAGGACAATAGACAATTCTGTGAGAGCTTTAACCCATTGCCAGCATCTAGAAATTCAATAAACATCCTTTGAGCTTCCAGTGATAAATTTTCAGACGTTCAACCATCAGATGCAGAGAAACCTTGTCCTCGCAAAATGTTACAGAGTGAACAAATAGTGTTTATTTGCAGTGAGACACTCAATCAACACTCTTTGAATATCTTGATGCCCTCATTGGAATCAATGAGCAATATTTAGTTACATTCGCCTCTCACTCAGACCTTCCTCGCATGTTTATTCCCTTTTGCCCAATTCAATTTATCCATGATCCGATTTTCCACAGTCGACGGAATACTCATTAATCAAATCACTTTACGGACAGGATGATGGTTCGAGAGTTGCACTTGTTGTGCTTTAG
>CAKKOB020000186.1:0-51009 GCA_918844115.2 Phlebotomus perniciosus | reverse complement strand
AAGTGCTAGATAGATGAACTTAAGCATTTCTTACAAATTATACAAGATTAAGAGCTTTGGGAAGTTTTCCAGAGCTTAAGCAAATTTTTTTAGATAGCTTGTCAGTTTATAAGCTTTCAGAATAATTTTGAGCTTTTCAAATATGTTCAACGCTTAGAAATATTTTCCGAACATTCCTGAAAGCTTTCAAAGTTCCCAGGGCTTTTAAAAAATGTCTTTAGGAAGTTTCAAAGCTCCTCATTTAGGGTTTTCTTGGAAATTTTTAAAGCCTTTAAATTTTCTGTGACTTCTGAATTCTTTTGTTAAAATTCGTAAGAACTTTAACAGAATTTCCTCGAGTGTTTTGAAAAACTGTTAGTATGTTAGAAAGATCATACACATAGGACGTATTGAAAGTTTTGTACACCATTTTACTTCTAATATCTCCCCTTTGGGAAATATAGCACCATTATTGTGCTTACAGTTGCTATGAGATTCTGCAATTTCTCAAGAGGTTTTCTCGATGGCACTATCAACGTGATATATTGCATGACATGGGATATGAAATAGGATCTAAAAATATTGGTATTGTGCATGTTATTTGATATGACTCACCATCCTCATCCGACAAGAGGCTAGTGTCGCTTCTCGACGAAGAATTCACTCCCATGCTGCTCCTCAATGTTTGCCGATGCTTTATGCTGCATTCACATCAACTAACTACCAAAACAGACACAACCTGGCATTCAGTGTCAAAATTTCACGTGAAATTCGTGGCAAGTGATCAAAATTGAGGGGGTTTGAAATCAATTTTGGAGCCAAGGTAGACCAATTAATGTGGCTGAGGCAAAATCCAATTTCACGTATCTTTGGCGCCCTTTTGGCGTCACAACACCCAAACACACGATAAATTTATGAGATTCTATTTGTCATCGGGCGCGAACATCGACTTTCCGCCACAGTGCTCACGAGAATTAGTGTCGCATCCTCTTGAGAATTTGTGCCACAATTTAATCATTCGTCTCAGCACGTGAAGTCATTCCGTGTCAATTAATTCTAGGTATGATGGGAAGCGCGGGTGTTGCGGATTTTCGTATCACATTAACAGCCGGAAAATGGGCTAATTCTCACTTCTCACCGAGAGATAAGAGCCGACACTTTCACGTGCTTCAGCTACGAGACTCAGAGTCCAACTGACGAGGAAAAGCTCCGAACACTTCGGCGTCTCCACTGCGAGTGAGTCGTCGCGTGGGAAAGCTTCAGTCACTCTCAATGGAGTATAGTCCTTTCCATGCTAGACTCTGAGCACCCATTCACCCCAACCAGGCCATGTGGGGATGACTCCCTTCCTGGGTCTACGCGAAACATGATCAATTTCTCATGTAAGCTCGCCGGGTGCCCTCTCCTTGCACGACCACGTGGGGCCTGTGCAGGCAATGAACTCGCCATATTTTATCGATTTGTTAATAATTTAGCAAATGCTCGGCCTTTTTTCCACCACAGTGTCGCCAGAAGGGCATTTCCATAATTAGAAATTATTCAGGTGATGCCGTGAAAAAGCATTTTTACGCCAAAATGAATATATATTTTTAGAAGCTTTTCGTGTGTGATGCTATATATATATTTTCGAAGCATTAATGAAAGGGCAAAAGCTAAGCCTTTAATTTATTAATGAATTTCTTGCTAAAATAACATTTTTTTTTAGGTGTGAAGCAACATATTCCATGTTGATTTTCCTTTGTATTATTTATTGCACAGCATCTGCATTTCATAACCGTGAAAGCTCTCGTGTATCTCGTATATTATTCAATAAATTCCCTTCAATATTTTGCATATTTCAGAAAATAACAGCCCAGACGCACCACTTGGGGAGCCTGTAAAAATATTTGGCACATTTTGCACGAAGCACTTCACTTTCGCTTCATGAGCTTTCCTTCAGAGAAAGTTTGGCAGAAAAAAATTTAATCCCCTTTCATGTCTTAAAGCTGCTCTTAAAGAGAAGATTCTGAGACAAATTTTCCAAAATTTAACAAATTCAGCTCAATTGTATATTAGCTGTTGAGAGCTTATAATATACTTTATTTTTATTTGGAGACATTCTACCAAATTGATCAATACTTTCTGTACACAATACTTTCCACCACGAACCCTATTAAAGTCCTTAGAGTCTGAGGAAGTGGAAAGGAATTAAATAGCTATCTTACATTGCATCTTATGATATTGAAAGAGACTTTTACCACAGCGGAAAATTCAGGAAAGTGCTTTCTGAGGTGAAAAATGTATTTTATTGATGTTCGATGAATTGTAACCATAATAAATAAAACTCTCTACAGTTTTTTATTGTTCTTCAGAAACTTTATTGTGCCCTTCCATCGTTTGACTAGCAGATAGCAGATACAGAAAATATTCTCTTTATTTGAAATGAATTTTCCTTCCACTGACTGTAATGTCTGCTAAAATTGCTCTTCGAGATGAAAGAATATTTCCTTATATATCTTTTTGTCTTTTCCGTGTCTTTAGCTCACGTCTGCAAAGGAGAAAATTGAGGAAGCAATTTTCTTGGCTTTTCTTGCAGTATTTCTCTTTCATTTTGGTCTCCTTTAGGGTAATTGCAAGAAAATTTCATTTTCCTCTAATTTCCCGTCTCCCCACATCTGCAGAATGGCATGAAGCTTGTACGTGTAAACGGAATTGAGATGTCATAAAATGCAATTAACAACCATTTTCAGGAAGTACTCGTGCTAGCTTTCACCTGCACTTCTGTGCTAATGTTTGGGTAAAGGAACTACTTGTTGACGACAACACGATCTATGCTTATTTTCACAGCGAACAACCACACAGTCAATTGAATTGGGTAACCAATGAATTTCCGTCTAAATCATTTCCTCATCTTCGCCAAATTACTTCACGCTCAATTGATTTCCTGACAGACATTGTGGCAAAAGTTCCGAGGAACCACAGCATAACATAAGCTACAGGGATGTTACTTCCCCTTCTCATATTACTGGCGAAATTAACATTCATCCTCCTGCGGGTACAGAATAGACGTGTACACAATAGAGCAAACATTTCATTTGATACATAAGCGAGAGAGAAACTATTTGTGATATCATTCCTGAATACTAAATAACCAGTTGGGGAGCAACTATTGAAATTTCCTTCACATACATACTCCAAGTCTTCATTTAATATGAAAAGAAACCTCTGTTGAAGTTGCCAGGAGATATTACTCAACTTTAGATACAAAGTTTCTAGAACATCAGAATTTTTCTCAGTAAAATAAATTTAAAGTAATTTTAATCATTTTTATAAGTATCATCAATAAAACTCATTTTCCTTCTTTCCTGGATGCAAAATTCCTGTGATTTTTTTTTAATGAAATTCCTGCTTTATCGTGCTTGCTGGGGAAAAGCTTGCGCTTAAAATTGTTCTTCTCATCCCGACTCATCTACTTTCGACACATAATCAACAGCTTCCGAAATGTAAATGCGTTCCCGTACAATCTCATCTCGCATGCATATTTAATGAGGGTATCACAGACACTATTATCCACTCGTATGCATATTGAGTTGATGCTCTAACAAGACACCCCTATAGTGATTTATGCGGCGATTCTACGGGGTTGAGAGAGTGAGTGGACTGTTTGTTGTTGGAAAACAACTTGCGAAATTGCTCATTTCAATGCTTTTTCTCTCCCACCCTATAAAAGAAACTTTGCAATTAACAAAATGTTCTTCAGTGCGAAAATTGAGTGCTTGCCAAGAGACAAGTTCCAATTTTCGGGCAAACAATGTTCAAAGCTGTTGTAGAGAAATAGTTGTTGTTGAAGAACCGTTGAAATGGTGGAAGTGATTTTAATTTCATTTGCTCTGCTACATTTCCTTGGCATTTCAAATGAGGAAAAGCCATTTGAATATATAGTACTGTCATTTGTTGCCTTTTTCAATGTTTTCCCATAACGGGGGTGGAGGGAGTGGCGTTTCGTGTCAGAAACAGTGAACAGGTAAAAGCTCTTGTGAAAGAAATATACCATTGAATATTCTGCTACCTGTATTCCTTGCATCTGCGATTGAAATTCAATTGATGCATCAACATGCAACGCAAGGGATGGGAAATGCAACCGAGAACCTTGAAGAGTAAATGGAATGATGGTGATATGAATGATTTCTCCTAATATTATTGTTGCATCTATGATGTTGGCTTTGGGGGATTGATAAATGATCGATCGAAAATAAAATATTATTTAACAGTTAGAAGTCGAAATTGTGGGATATTATTATTTCAACACTAAATCATAATTTCCTCAAATCCTCTTTATTTTATGATGATTGTTTTTGCCGGTAGAAATTTCCATCTTTTCTCCAATTCTTTCTAGACAATATTTCACCACGCCATGCATAATAATGGATAACAACAAAAAACTGGGATATAAGGCAGACAACACGTGAGATGGAGGGATTGTGATGTATTAATATAGCTTTTCATTTTCAAAGAGCTTTTGGATGTTACTCATCCCCGTTGTCTTCGCCGCTTGTAAATAATGCACAGTGGATCCCATATGTGTAATGGTGTAATTACTTTATGCAAAAATTCCCTGAGCAACACAGCATCAGCATTTTGTTCTCATCATTCCCATTCCACTCGTAAATTCTCTGTCTCCCATCAGGGAGATTATCCCGACTAGAATGGAGGAAAATATATAATGTGGTTATGGGGGAGTATAAATCAATAGTCATATTATGAAGTAATGTGTGACGGGGATTTTTGCAACCACATAATACAAATAAATTGAAATTAATCGAAAGTCTCAAACTTGAAAAATATTTAAAATTTCTTTAAGAGATATGCTAATCTTGCAAACTGTCAAAAAATATAAGCAGAAATTAAAATCTTAACCAATTCGTTATGAGACTGTATATAAAAAACATATGTTATTATCAGTTAATAAATTGTTAATAAAATTAAATAATAATTAAAGAAGGATGAACAAACCTTTCTTTGTTTCTTTCCTAACATTTCCTGTCACCGTTTTATCCGCTGTTTTCTTCTTTATGAAATTGAGGCAAATGCTTATAGAATTATCAAATGCTCATAAGATTATGTAAAAGCTCATCTTCAATTCGTAAAAGCCTTAGAAATTTATTTCAAGAAGCTCCTAACCGAATATTGTTAAATGCTCTTAAGATTGATCTATAATGAGATTGATATATGAAATTTACTAAAGCTCTAAAGAAAATTCTAAAAGAGCTTTTATCTCGGGCGATAAAAACAAGTCCTTTTTATATACTTATCCAGAAATAACTTTCAATTCAATTGTACAAAATTCCTGATTAAAATATTTCCTGCTTGCCAGAAGACGTAAATTTATAAGATCATAAAGGACCATGCGCAAAAATGTATGGGAGCTGAACTCGGTTTCGCCAGGAAAGGGACTAGGCCCATTTTGTAGGTCGAAACCGAGTCCAAAAATGCGCATTGTCCTTTCTTTTACAAAATTTTCCACATCTCTATAACTTTACCGAGTTATCAGACGAGAAAAATTGACCCAAGAATTTATTGTTTCGACGTAATAACTGGACGAAAAAGTGTCTTCCACTCATCTGATTTACATTGGTTAGAGAGGGACAAAAAATTGAATGATTATTATTACGTTTCTGTGTCCCTTTCTAACCAATAATGTAAATCAGATAAGAGAAAGACACTTTTTCGCCTAGTTATTACGGCGATGCAATAAATTCTTGCATCCTATTCCTCGTCTGATAACTCTCGATTCGTCCATCTATTTATTCAGTTGGATAAAAATCTACAAGAGAAATTCAACTAAAAGTTTATATAATTCTCAAAAAGTTCAAAACTCTTTTGGATTGTGTTCATCATAGGACTTCAAAAGTTTTTCGTGATGGATTTGAAACACTTGTCAGAAAACTCAGAAACTTGTTCTCATTTCTATGCACTTTCATTCAAATTTTCCTGACTTATTCTCTTTTCTTTTCTTTTATGAAAATTTGAAAACTTTTCTTGAATGATCTCCGCTTGAAATGATATTTAAAGACAATTTTAATGAAAAGATTCAAGAAAGAAACAAGCAAAATTTTTAAATATTATAACTCGTCAAGCCAGTAAATGATTTTGTCGTTACATCGTGAATTCATTAGGCTGTCCTTATATGGCTTGAATTTTAACAAATTCTGAGCAGATTCCTTTTCAATTTTTCAATGATGCCTCCAATTACGTTGGTTGAAAAAAAAACACTTGCAAAATGAATTCAATAAATAAATGAAACATATTTATACGAATCAATAAAAAATGTTTTACGCTTTTTAATTCTTTGATATAATTCACCCATTGATTGCCAATATTTTTCCATTTGTTAAGTGGTAATTTGAAGAGGAAAACGATGCACATTTTGGATACTCCGACCCATTTGCATATAAAATAACAACTGTTGTTTTTCAATGCGACAATTTTCATTATTTCCCGCGTGTATCAGTACATCTACATACTTAAAACAGTGTACAAATAATACAGAATTATTGACTAGCAGAATAAATGTGAAGAGCTTTCACAATCTATGTACAAGAGTTGCACTTTTTGGTCCCCGCGAGTTCCTCTCACAATTCAGTCGTTATCTCATCTTGCGGCCTCAAGCCCAGCTTGAAGAACTCATCCTCGAGCCACAGAGTGCTTCCAGTGATGTCTGAGCTGCGCTTGAGACTGTTGAAGTTGCTCCCGAAGGGATCTCCCGCCGGCTGGACGTCGTCCAGATCGTGGAGGCTGATGAGGGAGCCAAAGTGCTGAAGCTGCATATTGGGCGAATCACTGGCGGTGGTGGTTGAGGTGGTTGTGTTGGACTTGAAGGTGTGATGTTGGCACGAGGCGAGTCTCGGATCCGCAGCCGGACTCTGGAGGAAGTCAATCAGTTGGGCAATTTGTGGTTTGTACCTGCGTTTGATTGAAATAAAACAGTTACATTAACCCTTTATAAATCAAAGTTTTTGAAAAATATTAAAATTTGTTAAGATTTTCCAAAAATAGTCTCGCATATATGAATAATCTTTAAAAAGAATTTTAATCACGAACTTTTAAGCAGTAAAAAACTTCTGATTGGACAGAACTAAGTTTTCTGCTTTTCTAATAAGTTTTTCCGGATGAAATTATATTATTAATTCTTCAGTTATGCAAAAAAATGGGAAATTTAATAGTTTTTCTCCGGAAAATGCGATTAAATAGCTTTCAATAGTAAGAATCAGAGAAGAAAATTAATTTTTGGACTAAAGTTTTTGCACTTTCGGAGCAAAAATGATAATTTTTTTTTATTTATTTCTTTAATTTAGAATTCAAACCCGTTCTCCCATAAAAATCAAACAAATTAAAATTTACAAAATTAGTTTAAAATTTCCAACTTGACCAAGCTTCCAATGGGTTAATTCGTGAGGCGTTTGAAAGCGGCAACAAAAGGGTTATTAGCTCTCACGAAGGCTCGTGTTCTTGCAATTTATTCTAATTGCTCGGAGAAAGAAAAAATCTGCGCCAAGAAGATTGAAAATTCAAATTAATCATCTTAATATCTTACTCGTGCTAATTTCATCTCTCACTTAAATGGAACCAATTTGCCTCTGGAGAATTGAGAAGGGGTTCTGGATGCTTCTCATTTCTCATGGGTCGTAGAACTTTTGCATGAATTTTGCAATTTAATCCCTTGTTTCTCTCATAATTCAAAAAGGGGGGAATAGTTGGGGAATAGCCAGAATATTCAAATTATGGCAAGAAATTATGTTTTCAGCTATTTCCTCCTTGGATAAATTCTAGCGAAGCGATCAATTCTGAGAAGTTATTTCCCATCAATCTGCAGAAAAGCGCTAATTTCTCCGTTGTAATTTCTTCATCATGTTTCTGTGAGCTGTTTTGCGAATCTCCACTAAAACTCATCTCACTGTGTTAATCTTGCCAAATACAATTAAACTTAATGAGTTAATATTAAATTTTAAACACAATTACCTATCCAGCACTCTGACTGCCCAGGAGGAGAGCCGACTCCAGTCATGAGGCGGTCCATTGAGCAGATCAGCGGGTTTATTTATCAGCAGCAGGATCTTAGCCAGATCCCTGACAATTTGGCAGTAAGCTGTGGCCCCGGTGGTATCCCCAGCGAGATGTAGCTTCCTGATCTGGCGTCTCGTGTCGTTCAACATGGCCAGGAAGTACTCAGCATTTGGACGAAGTTCATCCAATTGCTTGAGGAACTCCGCTCTCTCGATGGTGTCGTCAATTAGGGCTTCTTGAAGACATTTCCGACGCCTCTTCCTCCTGATAATATACAGTGTGGCACCCACAATCCCCGCGCAGAGCAGGCAACCCACAAATATTCCCACAGTGGCCTCCAGCATGGGACTGGCGAAGCCCGTTGGCCTACAGACCTGTCCCATGAACTCTGGAATTGTGGACCACTGCGGTGTGTAGCCTCGTGAGCACTCCGTGATGCAGCTCCGACTATCAATGGCGATGAATTGTGGACACTTCATGCAGCCCGTGGGACCGCACTTGAGGCACAGTGGCTCGTCTTCGCAACCTGGCGTGGAAGGCGGAAGCAAAGGGGGGCAATTAGAGCATGTCGAGCAATTCGTCGCGACGGCGAAAAGAAGGCAACTGGAGCAGAGATCATGCATTATTCACTCAACTGGAAGGCCAATTGGCTCTCCAATCGGAGCAATGACGCAATAAATCACCGTCGATCCACCAGATTGTTCTAAGAGAGCAAAAAAATGTCTCTCCAGCTGATCATCAAGTGGATTTTCTCAGCATTTTATGATGGGTACGTGTGGCGACGGATCCACTTGTCCGTCTGAGTTACTCACCAAAACGCACACAATGTGTTAATTAGACGATGGCATAAAAAGAGATGTTTAGAAACTAGGTTCATTACTTTCTTTAAGAGTGAACCATCAGAAAGAAGTCATGAATTTGGTCAGTTGTTCATTTTGCAGTACATGAATGGAAAAAAAATTTCAGCAAAAGGCGCGAGAGAAAGTGACGAATTGCTAACTAAATATTATATTACTTGTCAGTGATGATGGGAATGTAATATATGAAAATTTCTTGAAAAATTGAAGAGGCTTGAGAAATTCTATTAGTGGACAGGGGGGTTACAATGGACAGTTGCTTAAAAAGGCGTTAGAAATTTGTTGCTAGTTCTGTTTAAAATCTAGTCATTTCTGTTTCAAGAAGTTATAAAATAAAATTATTCATAATCTTTAAATGAATTTTGAATTTCTTTTAATTGAAATGTTATAAAACAAATCTTAACCTACCTACATTTAATTACAATTTATTTTATCGTTACTAATTCTTTAGGTCTCTATTCTCAATACAAAGTCTTATTCTTATATTAAACTGAAGCTTAAAGCGTCATAAAAGACTTGTATGCTCATATTTTTTTAAAGCTAAATACGGTCAGACTTTTAATTGATACATCATTTATCATCTTGTTATTTATTATTCACTATGATCTTGTACGTAATGTTGTAAAACTCTGAGAATCACACCTTAATTGTTAGTAATTTGCAATGAATCAGGTTGAACTAAAGACTAAAATTACCCAGCATTATACACTGTTTAGAAAAATATTAGTTATTGAAGTATTACGTGCATTTCTATGAATTCAAACGTCTTATTTCACCACAAAATAAACCATAAATTACTTTTTCCAGAGTCTTGAAACATTCGAAAATTTCCATATGCTTATCCAAACCTCTCTCGCGTCGTAATCTGTGCACAATGAAGTCTGAGTGGGTGAACAAAAACCCTCCCCATTGTGAGACAAACATCGTGAAATATTTACCGAAGACACGTATTAAAATGGAATAACTCTGTGGATGAGGAGAGGTTTTGGCAAATTAAATTTTGGCATTTGATGCAAAATTCATGTGGATTGTAGAGCTGAAAAGGCGTCAATAAATTCCACATTTCGTCAAGATACACAGACTTCGGATCACTTATTTAATTGACTCGGTTAATTGCTATTAAATGAAATTACACATCGCGCCAAGTTCTCTCCAGCCGGTCTTGTGGTTGTTTCATTCACTGACAACATATTAAATTATATCAATTATCATTTCAAATATATTCACAAGTTTCTGCTCTGACGGCGCGAACATGATCATTCTCTTAGTTCTTTTCTCTCTTTCGGAGGCATAAGAAGTGGAGGAGTTTTCTCGAAAAGAGAAAAAAAAGATCGCGCTTTTGCAAGAGGCGAAAAGTCAGCAAACAAAGATCCGCATTGTCTGACAAGGTATGGGAGGAGAGGGAGGAGGAACATAATGAGCTTTACAGAAAATGCAAGAGACGCGTGTTTCTAATGAGATAATTAAATGTAACTATTATTTATAACTCATTCATAAATTCCCATTTGACTTTGAAGGAAATATTTCAATTACTACCATTACTACAATATTGCTCTCTTTGAAGCCTTCGCTTTTTTCCGTCTTCATGTGGGGCTTTTATGTAAGAATGTTGAGGAACAAAAGAGCTTCTCAGGGAATTCGTGACACACATTTTCCGCAAATAACAATATTGTGGAATTTTTCACATTTTTTTTTCATTGTCACATTTTATTTTGCCCTGAAGCGGGCAAGAAAGGAGAACAAGTCTATAGCAATTATCTGGGTGGACAATTGAATTGGACTATCTGCAAATTGGCGCTAAAATAAATTCTCAACACCAAAGAAAGAATGGCCCAAATCACTCATGATTGACATCGTGGAAGAAGGTCGCTCGAATTCTTGCACTTGCGCCAATTTTCCAGACGCAAATTTCCAATGAGAAAGCTTTCTTTCGAATGAATTGCTGCGAACATGCCAACTTTCTCATATCGCAAAGATAAATACAGGGAATTACATTTCCTATGGAGAATGTCGGATGGTGACTCCCGTGATGTGAGAGAGTCAAGTTTATAGGAATTGTTTACACGACAAAGAACTCAGTGCAAGACACTCTGTGGATTTTAACACTGTTTGCCCTCGCGCTAAAGAGTTCTCATTCTTCTTTCACGGCTCTTTTTTCCTTCCTCCCATATTATCAGATGCTAGAGATTATGAACTTGTCGAGTGGAGTCTGTGAACATGTGTCGATGCTAGAGTTGGAGATGTTTTAGATAAAGCTTGAGAGCTAAAAGGTAAAATTTCTTTTCTTATATTGTTTCTGAGTTTATTTTTTTTAAATTCTTGTTTTTTTTAATATAAAATTTTTAATTGGTATTTTTGTAAAAATCTGTCTTAGTGGGTCTCAGAGATCCTCCTTAATTTGGCAAAGGTTTAACGGGTTTTAAACTTTACTAATGAACTTCAAAGTTTAATTAAAGGGAAATCTATTTAAAAAAACAATTTATCAATTCTTCATTGAATTGTTTGCGTAAAAAAGGCCTATGTTTCGAAAATGCAAGAGATTCAACGAAAAATACAATAGAGAATTATTAAAAAAAAATGAAATAAACCTCAGAAATAACCACAAAAATATTTAAGTGATCGCTAAAGGGTTAAGGTCAAAATTCATTTCCTTAACATTCTGCAGAAAAATATTTGTAATTCCACGCCCTGATTAATCTCAAATCTTCCATCTATTCCCAAACACACTGAATTCCAGTCACATCTCCTCAATAGAAATTAATCATGATCTTATCTAGGAAAAAGCACACCCTTTCACCGAGTCATGTTTTCTTTTGGGTAACAAGAAAAGCACATTTCTGAGAATCTTCTCAGTGAGAAGATTCTCTATTTGTTCCTGCATCTCTAGCAATAAATATTTGTGACTCTAACACTGTTTGGATTGTCTTTTTCCCCCCTTTTTAGCCAACCACACTTGAAATGTGTTCTGATACTGGGATAATTTAATTCCCACTTCCGCTCGGCAGAGCTCACGTTTCCGCCAGATAAATCAAACACCCTCACGTGACATTTTCACAGAATATTCACCAGTGATTTCCCGCTGAATTGAGGTGTTGATAATAGTGCTATTTTCACGTAACACTCCCTCGAATTCATCTCTGATTTACGAGGTTTAGCAGGATTTTTAATTACCAGATGGAATTGGAGATAAATCGCCGATGCTACCGGAGAGATCTAATGCCGATGAATTAGAATGGGTTTTACGATGCGGAAGATGAAGAGAGAAAATATTCAGCATTTTGTTGACACCCCGTGAGAAGATTAATGGTGGCATTGTTGTATTTTCTACACATTGCGTACACGTCACGATGATTTATTCTCAATTTGCTAAAACCACACAGATCATTTACTTTAATTGTTCTGCCACAAATTGAGTAGCTTTTTTGATCATCCTCCACTCCTTGTGAGAGCTTTCAATTTTCAACTGTTTTGGAAGAATCTATCAAAAGACGTCCCCACCCACTACAATGAGAGATAATTAAGTTGATAAATTATGTATTATAAAGCATATTCTGATTCCTCATCATTTCTCGGTTCATTTAATTTTCTATGGAGAAATAATTTCGTGGTCCCTCAGGCGCTATCCTTATCATTAATGTTTAACCGCATTGAATTCATTGGAGTCATTGGAGTTGTAAAAGAGAAGCTGCATGAAAATTATCTCTCGTCCTTTTGTCTCAGTAACTTCGATAAGACATTGATTGGATTGTTAGCATAAAATTTTGGTGCTACGATAAACACATGCTTCATCATCAACCTCCTTTCAGAGTCATTCTCTTTCGATAGACAATGAAAGCTGAAATACTATAGAAATGTTGCTTTAAATGGAAATTAAAGCGGGTATTTCGAATTTGAATTAGAGTGACACCTGTCAAAGTACGTTGAACTGACAGGCTGTCAAAACATTTTAAATTTAAACTGTTTAAAATGTTTGCACCTCGTGCTGTTTCTGACTCATTACATATTGAATTTTCCACCGTTTAATTATTTGACTTTCCGCGTCAAATATTTCGAAGCCTAAAGAATTTCCTCCTAATCTTCTTACCCAAATAATGATTCACATAACAATATCGAGCAATGAATGACGAGTTAAGCGTACGCTAATTTAAATTACGAAGAACAATTGAGTGCGTTTGGTGGAATTATACGTTGGGCGCAATTAATAATAAAATAGTCTCTTTTCTCTTCGAGAACACTCGCGTTCTGCCGCCTCAAGAGCCAAAGGAATTGTCTTGTGGGCGAGTGGGTGGCTGCCGTGGCTGCGGACGAATGTATTAACAAAGTTACAGCACACAATGTTCGATTTCAAACAATGTGTATAATTCTGAAATATTCATCCACAATGCTGTGTGTCTCTCCTCAGACTCAACTTTGTGGCATCAACCACCTCTCTTTTGCCTCGTGACCTTATAAGAAGAACTTGCGGTGGAGTTTTTGATTAAATACCTCTTCTAAGATATTGAAAGACTTCTTTGAAATATTGGAAAATTTTCCGTTACTGTTTAAAATAGCTGGCGCTCAATCTTTCCATTTTTCAATGGAAATTTATTAATGCTTAAGCGCGCGTTTGAAAATATCCATTGAGACACATTGTCTCGCATTTTCGCCCACCATCTACCTTGTTCTTGGACGAAGGTGCAGAACAGACGAAAGAGAATTAGTTATTTCCGCAAATGGGTGGGCAAGCAAAAGAAGTCGAGAAAGAGAATGAGAGTCTGTGTATGGAAAGATGCGGAAACAATGCAATTCTTCTGCCAAGATTGCTTCTAACAGTACCATTTTCTTCTCCATTGACTTCTCTCGCCAAAGTGAAATTCCCTCAAAGACTGTTGCCATCCGATTGACTAAGGAGTTCAGAGTACTTATGCGAACAGTTAGGGAAATATACCGAAAATCTTCTTCAAATTGCTGACAAATAGTTACTCTATGCTTGTTAATTCAGCCAATTGATGCATGAAAGAGGATTTACAGCAAATTCCAATCTTCTTAGCAACTTCCACAGTAAATTAAGCTTCTGCTGAAAGCTCTTAAGAAGTAATCAAAAGATAATTGATTAACGTGGAATTTGATAAATCAATTATTCACGCGTTAAATGTTTATACTGGAGAGAAATTTTCACTTCAAGTGCTCTCGAAAAAGAGTTAAACAACTATTAAAATTTAACTGTTTGCCAGATACATCCTTTTGTTATTTGCGTGAGCGATTTAATTTAATTAGTAAAATTTACACACCAAAGAGTCAATAAATTTAACGAGGAGTATTTTAAAACCAATTTATAATTAATTTTATTTTATTTTCACCCCGTCTACCACGCATTGAGGCAACATAATCCCGCGGGGGAAAAATCAATTTTGCCCCATAACGAGAAGAGTTCATTTTGTGGTATATAAAAAAAATCACACCGCGTTAGAATATTCACACAAGAGCCAGTTTATTGGTTTATTTGAGTTATTAATTAATTTTGGTGACAGTGTGAAAGGCACTCAATAAATTTAATTAAAACCACTCTCTTGCGCCAACGTGACGTGAGTAAACATATTCCATCGCCACTCTGGAGGTCTTCTCGAGAAAATGCTCAATTTCCTCTCAGGATCTTGTGGTCTGGAGCACTTTTTCCGGTGCTGTGGCGTTTGTCTAATGCCTGAGTGTCGACCACCCACACTCCCAATCCGACAGCAGCTCACCCCGAGATGGGGGTCGTTGCACATTGCTTCTCTTATTGGATTTCTGAGCAATTTGCCTCAAGAGATGGAATTCAGTGCGACAACTTCCACCCCACAGAGCTCCGTCTCTTCAAACCTCTTTCCCCGACAGATTTACAGGAAAATCTGACGCTTTTAAGAAATGGTGAAGGAGCGATATAGAGAAACTGGAAAAATAGCATCGTTTGTCGAATTGGTGAATCACACAATATAAATCATACGACTGGTGGCTTTTGGTGATTCCTCATGAGATACAATATTTATTCGAGAAGCTGCTTCTATTCAAGGGGTAAAATAACAGTTTGGAGTCGGAATATTTGTTTAAACACCATAGAATATTCAAAGAATTTTTCCAAAAATTTTAAAAATTGAAAAATGAAAGCTTTTTTAAGAAGTCAGAAAAATTTAAAATTCACAGATGTTGATAAAGGGGATTGTTTCACTACATCGACTACATCTTTAACATCTTTAAAAAGGTAAAAAGCTTACAAAATGCAATAAGATTAAGAGAATAATTTTTCATTTTTGGAAAATAAATTTTTTTGTGAATAACGCGGATATCATGAATATTTGCGCTTATTGTAAATAAATTTGAATGAATTTTCTTATTCAAATAAAAAAGTAAATATTTTGCGAATAACAAATCTAGGTCATTAAACTTCACGTTATTGTTTTATATAAAAAATTATTTTATTATTAGGATATTTATTTCATAACGTTTGTAGACAAGACCTTTAAATGCACAAAAACTTTAAAAGTGAGAAAGGAATTTTTATGATAATTTCCAGACGCATAAACGTAACATTACCGATCATTTCAGTCCGATAAATTATTTAACATTTCCCCTGACTGCTATTGGCCCCTCGTAAGTCTTCTACGAGTGAGAAAAGTGACGATAAGCGCTCGAAAATGATTTATTTTATACAACATTTCGCAACCTTTTCTCACCAAAAATCACATATGAATCTCTTCTCCGCTATTGTTTCTCGTGGTTTCTAATTTACGAAGAAATTGGAAGTCATCTTGAGTGGATTATTTTTCTTACACCATCCGTCTTGAATTGACTTGTGGGTTCCCCGAGAAAACAACCATGAAAAGTGGCGAAGAAGTTCAGTGAAATCGTAGAAAGAATTAGATATTTAGTTGGAAAAATATCAGGGAAGTATGTCGAAGTTATTGAGTTTCTGGAGACGTAAAGAAAGATTAATTTCACATTAGAGACTCGCGAGGTAAAAACAATGAGCATAAGTCATTGACAGTGATGAGCACCATCGACAAATCATCTCTTTCTCCGTTATGTGGTCTCCAAAGAGGACGCACTCGATGGGGATTTTGTGTCATATATATATTTTAATTGCGCTGATGAGACGTTTGCGCCGTGACCGTTGATTTAGTGCAACAATGAGGAATTTCTCGGACTTTCTCAATGAGGTGATTACGAAATGATTTTGTGGGTGATTCAGCCATTGGCCGAGTTGACGGAAAAACTCGAAAAACTGATGAATAAGTTGATTTTTTATGGGAAAAAACAAACTCTTCTTATGAGCGTTTTCTTTATGATATTCAAACGGAGAGAGCAATTTAAAATGCATATAGCGTCCGCCCAGTAAACACTCCATCTCTAATGATAGACCATTAATATACAGTTTTATTTACTTCCGGAAGTGTTGCAATTCCCTTTTTTCTTGAGATTTACTTTTTTGTTGTATTTTTCAGTCGATTCACACGTGTGGTCACGATAACATTGTTTAAGAACGCATTCTGTAATGCACTCGTTAGAAAACCAAGAGATTCACGATAGGAAAGATTTATAGATTTAAGATCTAATTAGAGAACGTTAAATGCGTTTGTAAGTCTTTCTCTGACATTTTTTGAATTAAAATGTTTAGTAGGGAAAACACGGTCAATAATGCCTCTAACAGCTCCATTATAAAATATAATTATTGACCGTCCGAAAGTGCCCCTTTTACAGTGTCCGAATCTGCCCCAAGAGTTATTGCTTAAAATTTTATCAAAATTGGACATAAATGTCCAGAAAAATTATACCGAAATGAATATTTTAGAGACTCTTAGTCATAGTAATTTTTTCAAGACGACACTGATTTTAAAAATGCAAATGAAGTTAGTGAATCATCCAAAATTAACCTGCTTATCTCACAGGTCATTATAATCTCTCAAAGTAATCTATACAAAACCCAGATGACTTAATTATCTCTCCCAACTCTTTCTTGAACTGCAATTCTCCTCTCTGAATTAAATCACCAAAATAATTAAGACAGTGAGTCAGAAGGCAAAAAAAGAGTCAAATGGTTTCATTTTCCATTGTAGCAAATTGGACAATTGTATGGGATTTTTCACCAAATCAACCACTAATAAATCTCACTCTGTGTCTCTCGAGGTGAAATAATTACTCGCTGTCTAACAAGGAGATAATTAGCGAAATGTCTTGCTACCTGAGCGGCCTCGTCTTCGAGGGGTGTCTCGGCAAATTGCTCCTGTCCAAGAGACCATTTAATGTGGAAGACAAATTTTCCCTAATTAATTTCCTCTCTCTCAACTACCCAATGCTTTGTGGATGACCATGAAAAGTGAGTCTATCTGGTGAGAATCTTCATTGGAAATTTATCACGTGTCATATAAAATCTCATGAAAATGCAAGAAACTAAATCCACCTTCGCCCCCCTCCTTAATATCATCTCTTCTTTTCGTTTCTTTTAATCTCGCGTGTAAACCTTGAAAAAATTAGCATTCAGACAAATTATTCCACTATCCACACCCGACCAGATTAATACGAAAAAAAAAAACGCGCTAAAAAATCACCTCAAATACCGACTGAAAATGAGAGAGAGAAAAAGGTCAGAGGAGTGGAAGGTCCTCTGTCCCTTGTTCCCACGGAAAGATTAATAAATATCCTCCCTTGGTTCCTTCTCACGTTCCTCTGCGACCCACGATTTGCCCATTAAATGCCTCTTAATCTTCTCATGTTACAAAAGTCGGTGTATGTGTGGTTTTTGGTTTTTGATGTGCGGAAGCTGGGCCTCAGAGATCCGACTCCAGAGATATTTAAACTCCTCCGAAGAGAAATATCAATTAACTGGTAGGACTGCCTTGTGCCCTCTTGTTCTCACTGAACTTGACTCTAATTTATTGCTTGTTGCGGAAAGAGACTCCCAAGAGACCCGGTGATGGCGTAAGAAACAGGTTCTTTCGGCAAAAAAAGCTCAAATTTCTCAGATTTTTGATCACATTCGCTTTCAAGTTATGCGTGTGACTCATGATCGCGCGCTGTACAAGACATTGATGGACTTTTGAGGTGCAGTTCAGAAGGTAAGAGCCAAAAGGGCCAGTAATTTAAAGAGATGAATTTACTAAATGTTCCTAAAATTCTAAAAATATGTTCTAAAAGATATTTTGTTGATGATTTCTTATGACAATCTTTAAAGATATTAAGAGTTTTCAAAATTGAAATTAAAGTAAAAGTTGTTATAGTAAAAGTAGGACCGTTTTTGGGGTCCAATAGCAACTCTTTTAAGTACGTAAGTAAGCGGACCTTATGATTTAGAATTCATTGAATTTTATTAAATTAACTCAATCGGATTTTGATCTTCGGTTTCAAATTTTAAAACAAATCATCTATGGGTCACGGCATGTCTTATGGAACGTCTTGACTTATGGAACAGCTAAATAATAGTGCCAAATTTTAAGTTTTTGGGTCTCTAAAAATTGCAAAATCTGAAGAAATATCTGAGAAAGTGATTTCGCAATTCTTGGAAACTCAAAAAATCAAAATTTGTGACTATTATTGAACGGCTCCATAAGCGAAGAAATGTTCCATAAAACATGATTTGACCCTAATTTATAAATATCAAGGAATATGTCCTAGAAAAACCTAAATCTTTGAACTATCACCAAGAACTTTTATCTAAAACTCAAAAATTTATCCAAGTTTTCACTGTTGTTTCAAAATGTAAGTTTTTTCTTCAAAAACTCCATGACATTTAAAAAGCTTTTTTAAGCAGGTCTTTATGAATTGCTAAACATTAGTTAGAACTGGAAGCTATTCAAAATTTTTAAATACTTGTAAAATTGATTAACAATCTTATATAAAAAATTTGTTGAAGCATTTTCAGAAAATGCCTAGAACTACAGATCTTTCTAAGATTTTTTGAAAAAGTCTTAGATTTCGAAGGTAATAACTGCATTTTGGAGACCCTTC
The DNA here is from genome assembly GCA_918844115.2 of Phlebotomus perniciosus. Lineage (NCBI taxonomy): Eukaryota > Metazoa > Arthropoda > Insecta > Diptera > Psychodidae > Phlebotomus > Phlebotomus perniciosus. The sequence continues at coordinate 32,173 of CAKKOB020000186.1, read as the reverse complement.
GGCTCACTGGGAAGACGAAGAATGGGTGCTAAGAAATGACAGAAACGCTCAAAAATGCATCATATGGATGCTGTGGCACAAATTTATATGCCCTCTGTCCGTGAGTGCGATCTTGCTCAGCCATCATGCAGGTGTAAATGACCTCCGGGCCGAAGTCTTCTATTTGTTCCCTGTACACAGGAGCCGCACGCTGACCAGCACAGAGAGAGAGGAGAGAGAAAAGATGGCATTCTCGCGGGAAATTATGAGATTCCGCCATGGAAATCAGTCAAGTCTCTTGAAGCAATGATTTGTCTTTTTGTACATTGCGTGATTCTCTCTCGCGCGAGGGCAAATGTGGTCCAACGGGCATTTTTCAATAAGAAGTCATTGTTCGCTGTGGATTGTGTGAACTTGAGTTCCGCCGAAAATACATCAACAAAACACCAAGATAACAATTCCAACAGCAATTCACTGATTCTTGTTTTTTTTCTCGCGCCTTTTTTAGGTTTATTTCTTTTTCTGGCAACTCCATGAGGAAGACCCAGTGCGAGGGCCCCCCTTCGAGCTTCTGTGACCTCCTCGACATGGGATTTATGAGAGATCTTCACACACTTTCGAATGCCCAAACGATGGGCTGGAGTGAGATGACTTCGAGACAAGATTACGTATTAAGTGTTTTTCATTTCTCTCCTGCCAATTAAGATGGCACGTGAGGTCTTCAAAGTTTCATGAAAAGTGGTTTGATCTTTGATTTCTAGACAGTTTATTTTTAACGTTCTTAAAATTATTTTCGACTTTATATGAAACAGTATAAGAAACTGTTTCACAGGTCTTTAAATTTTCATGTAAAAGTTGTGATCGACTTCAGGCATTTCGAAAATTAGCAAAAAATTTAAAAATAAAAAAAGGAATACAAAACTTGTTACTAAACTAGTTTTTTATAAGTCTTTAGTTTTCATACAATAAAAATACAAAAATCGTCTATTTACAAAAATATTATAAAATAAAAAATACGAAATAAAAACGTTGAGAAATTTTGAAATTTTCACACTTGCGTAAGTAACCTAACAACAACGTAGGAGATAAACGCTCACTGAAATGTTATTTTATGCGGAGAAAGATGGACTTTTTTCCTGATCTTCGTGGGTGAATTTAAGAAGAGATTACAAGACGATTTAAATAAAAATGGTTACATAAAAAAGTCACACAAGTGATTATCCGCATTTTTTCTCCTTCTTAAAAAATTCCTCAAGAGTGGGTGATCTTTGGCACAGCCAACAATTTCAGTCTCTCTCACATAGAAGATCGCGATCGCATTTTGTGTCGCACTGCATGTGATGTCATGTGGCTCTTGGAAGGTGAAGAGGTCAATTCTGTGCTCACGATCACGATCATTATGAAAATTGTGCCGTAGAATACTAAATTGATCAAATAAGGCGTCTCTTTTATCTACCAATTTTCTGCGCCGAGACTCAAGTGATCTGCCCTGGCAAAAGAGTGATCTCAGTGCGATCGCGAAACACCACAAAGATACAAAGAACAACTTCTATGAAATGTCTCTTGCGCAATACTTCAACATGAAAGATTTTAATTGCAGACTCCGGAGTGAGCGAGAGAGATCTCTAAGACTCCTTTATAATATTATGAAGAAATTTATTGAAGCTCTCACTTCAATCTCCAAAGAGATTTATAAATTACCCACTTTCAATTTTCAATACAATTTTTGCGTTGCGTGATCTCTTTTTCTGTTTTAAATGGGTGCGATGTTATTTGACGAGAAGTCAAATTCTGTAAAAGGGGATGATTTCCAAATGATCGTGATCGCGAGTTCAAGTGATCGTATTTGGGTGGAATTTCTCAGTTAATTAGGTGCGGACAGGTATTTCAATTTTGTCGCTCAAAAGGAGAGCCTGTATAGTGAAAATTCCTTAAATGGACAATACAACTCTGAGTGACCTGATCGCACACAAATATCGCATTTCACGATCGCAATTCTTCACAATTTCACAAAAAAACATACCCAGGGAGTGAAAGATCACTTGGCAGAGACAAAGGGGATTCCTCTGCGTGGTTCTATAGTATTCAAATTCCTAGAAGGGACTTTTCTCCTCTCTTCAACCTATTGCATGATCTTTGCCTTCTTTCTCGATCGTTCAGTATTACCAACACATATTCTACCTGCTTGATAGGCGAGAGTCAAATTCCCTGCTGTTGCACGAATGTGGCAAGAAATGAGGAGAGAGATCAGCACAAATTGGCATGCCCTGTAGATCCGTTCCATTCTGACTGATCATTCTCCATAATCCAAGTCAATGTTTTATTTTTTCAAAATTATTATTCACACACAGCAATTTTGTAAATATTTACACAACTTTGCGCGTCTCGATCACTCTTTTTTTTCTCAATCCACAAATTCCCCTTTTGCACTCTCTCGAAAGATGATCACGTCACTGAAACTGCACTTGAGCACACATTTTCAAATCAAAATAATATCGCAAGATCACAAACTGATCGATAGACTCGCGAATGATCTTCACTGCTCGAGTCACTCACATGAACTGAAACGACTGAATCTGAGAGACGAGAGTTCCCTCTCTTTTGCCGTTCAACACTCCAAAACATTATGCTTCTTTCGTATTCTCCCAGATGTTGGAAACCTTTTCGCGAGACTTCATTTTTTTACCTTTTTTTATTTTTAATGATCGTTAATATAACATGAAACTGTTACAATTGAATACGTTAGTTTTTTGCCCGTCTTCATTATCTCTCTCTTCCTCAATCCATTAACTATTATTTTATGCCGATCGTCTCGTTTTTGCCTCACATTCTTCCCAAAAAACTTACTTCTAGAACCATCATGAAATAATTTTCTTATAGCATTTGATTAATAAGAGATTTTTTTTGTGTTGAAAGAAAAAAACCATTTTCTCACACAATGTGTCGATTATTTTTTTAAAAAAATCATTATTGAAAAATAAAAAAATTTCAAAACATTCTCAATGAATTAAGGACATTTTCTTTGAACAGAGAAAATGTCATTGTTTTTTTTCTTACTATTTTCCCAATAATTATTTTATTTGCTATTTTAGAAATATTACGCCGTCTAATTAATTCTTCATTTGGTCTCATCACACACATTTAAAAATCAATTTAAAATGAATTTATCTGTTTTGATTATTAATCCTTAAGATATCTTACTCATGTCCTTGCGATCTTAAAAGTTATTTTTATAGAATAATTTCCATTCGATAAAATATACAGCTAATATAATGAGATATTTCAATGATTGTTCCTCATTTTTTTCTTCAATGCTGCAATTTAGAGATATACAAGAATACTAATAATAAAAAATTGTTATACTTTCAATATATTTGTGCTTAATCATTTTTGTTTAGTTTCCTTACTATTTTTTTCATCTCTCTTCGCTATATTTGAGAATGGCTCAATTTATTGATCACATCCTCTATTGGCAACCGTTTCTTTTTATCATTTAATTCATTCCAACAGAATTTCAATTCCATTGAAAAGCTCTCAACTCATAATTACGCTATGATTAACGATAAAAAAATTCTCATGAAAGAATTATTATGACAGAGAAGAACAGTACGTGGTTGAAAAGTGAGATGCACACATTTTTTTTTATTAAAAGGTAAAGATTTCTTGTAGTATTTATTGCAACTGTTAAAGGATATATAATTGCAACTACAACTATCAGAAAAAAAATAAAAACCAAGGGGCAATTATTGCACCAATAATGACTAAATTCTAGGCAAAGGGGAAGATATTTAGAGAAGAAAATAATGTAAAATTTAATAAAAGAAATTTTGCTAAAGTTAAAAACAGAATTTATCATCCTATTTTCCTAATTCCTGAAATATTAGCCTTTAAAGATTTATAACTTCCAGGAGGTAAACTATATTGATCAGCGAGTAAACCGTGAATGACAGATCAGTTGACCAACGCTGATCAGTCACCGTTCCGATAGAAATGAAGTAAAGTCTCATTTTACTTATTTTATTGAGCATTTTTATAATTGTATTTATTCTGCGATTTTTTTTTAATAATCTCTAGTCTTTTTAGGGTTTATTGTAAAAGGAAGAAAGCAAAACGTAATAGTATAAAGGTTTAGGCTCTCTATTTGCGTGCATGTGACCATGAGTTCGAATCCCGAGAATGTTGTTCTTTTTTCAAGAGAAAATAATCGAGTTTGCGACTAATCTGAATAAACAAAAAATTTTTGATTTAAAATTAATTTCTCTGGGAATTTTTTTCCTTTTGCACTCCAGAATGCATTATTTTCATTTTTGAAAAAATTAAAATTTATCTAAACATGAAAAAAAAAGATGTAATCTCCTCGGAGTTCGATCTCGAGGCTGCATGAAAGAAGTGAGTTGTACCCATTACACTCCGTTTGCTTAGCGTGTTTGAAATTTTGCAATAAAATATTTAAATAAATTTAACTTTTTTAATATTTTATTCGATGTAAATTAAATTTTCTAGCCAAATATTCGCCCCTTAAAACCATAAATAATAAAATGAAACTCCTTTTCTCCTAATACTGCTTAGATTGCGCTTTTTTCTTTACTTCCAGAACGAATTTCAAATAAAGTATTGTATAATAAGCCAATGCAAGAGAGTATTTTAAAAGCTATCACTATAAATCCATTTCTAAAGCTGAGGCTAACTCTATCTTTTCATTCTTAATTGACAAGAAGAAAGAAGATAATAGAAAGAAAACTGATAATACTAAAGCACTTCTCTCAATTGAGATTCTAATACTGTTTATTTCTTGTGCAAAGAATTTAGAAAAAAAAAGCTTCGATTACACTTTTAAGATATTTTCCTTCAAATTTAAAGCTAAAACATTTGGCCTCTCGCTGTAATTCTCAACTCATCCGCTGAGCTCTAATCTAATTTTCTAGCTAGAGATTTGTTTTTGCAAAGCCCAATTACGTGCATCTAACTTTTCATCCACCAACTGTGAATATTCAGGAACTCGATGGGTCCTAACTAAGGGGAAATTTATACACAAAAAAAGTCCTTTCCGAGAGAGTTCAGTTCAAATGGGGAGGGGGGGAGAGAATTGTCAATATACGCTAAATGTACGCCTAAATCTTAAATGCAATCCTTAAACAGTCGACAGCTAAATGAATTCCATTACCTTTTTTTCGTTTTTATAGAGTGTCTCCCCCTTGTGTGAATCACATTGGCGCGTCTCCCTAGCAGGTTGTCTCCAGGAGCGGATCCACCGGTGGCGGCGGCGGCGCCGGCGGCAGTGGCGATGCAGTTCGCCGCCTCTCGAATTTATCTCGTGCATCATAGGCAGTGTTGTAGGCTGTTGAGTGTCTCATCTGTTCGCTCAGGCGACGAATGTTGAGTTGCAGTTCATCATCACGTTGAGTCGGGGAAGTGGAGAAGCTATGCCGGGGGAGAAGATGATTAGCGCTGGTGACACTGAGAGTGGCGCTCTTCTGAACCGGTGACATCAAATCCTCATGATCATTGAGGATCGGTGATTTTGAGCGTTGCAACTTCGGACGAGGCGCATCCTTGGCCGGCAGGAGCTTCAAGCTTGAATACTCTCCAGCTTGGGATTGGAGAGACTTCGTCTGACGATAAGCATTCTTCCTGGTCTTGGAGTCTGTCGTGGCTCCTCCCTTCCACACCCACGGATCATCATCGTCCAGAATATTGGGTCGACTATGCGACTTTTCCACTCTCTTGACATTCTTCTTCTTCTTCCTGCCCTTCCTTAGCGTATCCATTGCCTCCTCCTCCTCCGACATCCTCAGCCACGGATCCGATGGGACATACACCAAACACCCAGTTGATCGATTATTAGCGAAGCGATCCTCATACATCAGACTACCGCAATCTGAGAGATTTGGCGAAGCGTGAGCACTTCTGGACTTCTTTTTGGGCGACGGAGCCTTCGCATCCTCCTCAACAAATTCATCATTGGGCGACAATTTCACCGACACCACGTCATTCTCATCTGATACAGTGATGGCGTGCTGATGCTTCACCGGTGGCCTCGGCGAAAGACTCCGCGTGTTCCTCAACACCCTGGTGGGCTTCTTCTCGCCCAAACTGTTGGACTTCTCCAGAACCCTATTGGGATTCTCCTTCAGCGGACTGGATTTGAGCTTCACCTCCAATCTGGGACTTGTTGCTGCATTCCTGGTGACTCTGTCCGTCCTTGGACTGGACATCGGCACGGCGGGCATCTCTAGATGCGGCGATTCCACTGTTTCCTTCTCATCCTCTTCCGAGGAAACCTTTATCGTTGGACTCTTGGGCGCCAGATTGGGACTCGTGGCCATGTCCCGCTTCAACGGAGCCGGACGCACCTTGGGCGGCGGTGGTGCCTTCTGACCCACCGAGCAGGTGCATTTGGGCGAAGAGATGTCCGCCAGGAGGCTCTGATGGAAGGGCGATGGAACACTCTGGCGCTTCTCGTTGCTCACTTTACTGGGCGACACTGAATCCACGAGAGACTGACGCTTGTGGGGACACGTGCACTTCGGCGGCTTCTCTGGCATTTTAGCCGGAGGCGGTGGCGGTGGAAGAATCTCCGGCTGACTGGACAACTTGGCGGCGACACTTTTATCGCCGCACAAGCAGAACTGCTTGGGAGACTTGGGGGATTTCTTGGTGTGGAGTTGACTCCTGGCGGCTGACTTGGCATGATGGTGACACGGGGCGCCGCCGGAGCCCAACCCCGTGTGCTAGAGAAGCTTCTCATTCACTGAACTCGTTGTCACGGAACTTACACTTGAATTGTTGACGTCATCTGGGGATGGAGAAATGCGCGGTGATTCACTTAATCAATTTCCTTAATGAAGCAGAGTTACAGAAATTATAGATGGGAGATTAAATATGAGGTTTATCATGTTCCATGGGAAAGTTAACAAAATATTCACAATATTGTAAAGGAAAAATATTTACCATTTTCCAAAAGAAAATGATTTCCCATACGCTATAAGAAAACTAAATCCCATACTCCATAGGAAAATAATTTCCCATGCGTTATAGGAAAATTAAATCCCATACTCCATACAAAAATGATTTCCCATAAGCTATAGGAAAATCGTTTACCATAATTCCATAGGAGAATGATTTACCATATTCCATAGGAAAATGATCTACCATATTCCAAAGGAAAATGAAATCCCATACTCAATAGGAAAATGATTTCCAATACGCTATAAGAAAATGGTTTACCATACTCCATAGGAAAATATTTTCCCTGTAACCAATTTGTTAGACAATAAAAAACATCCATTTGATCTACAAAATTTTATGTCTCATCATTTTAACTCTATCAAGTTCTATCAAGCATTAACTGGTTCATCAAGCATGTGCCCAATTCTCATGATATCCCCTCTCACTAATAACATGTAATTATGGTTGATTTGTAAATTCCGTGGAATTATGACGATTATCGGTGTCTCGATATCTTTACTCGAAATCAAAACATCAAATTGTATACCTCCCAATCTTTACGATTAATAAAAAAGAAGCCTGTAACTTTCAGGGCTAAATTGTGTCACGCACTCTTTTTATTGCAACTCAGTTTGTCCCTCCAGCACTTTTTATTGGATTTGAGAGCGAAAAATTTCACCAAATTGAATTCTTCAGTGTGATTGATGCAATTTCAGCATTGGAAAACATTTTCTCTTCTCGTTTGACATTTTCTCATCCTTCGTAACAGCCATAAATCCTCAAAAGCTCAATTCAATTGAAGCTATATATTTAACAGTGTTGCAAGCTTAAGATCTCACACCCTGTCGTCAAAATTAAATCACCAGCAATTCTAACCCTCTGGTTCTTAAGTGAATTTCCTCTTGCAAATTGATGCAGCAATTAGCACGTGACGCAAAACTGCATATTGATTCCCTGCGGACAGTTCAGTTAAAACAGGGTCAGGAATGAAGCAGTAGGAATAAATATTTCAAAAGTTTTTTTTTCATTGAGAAATCTCGTCACTTTCTGCTAAGCAATTTTTATGGTATTTCCCTCGACAATTCGCTTTTTATCCACACTGAAGAAAAACATTTTGTAACTCTGAGAGGGAAAAGAAGTTGAGTAACTCATAAAAGTAAGTGCAAAAGATTTTCCACTTGGATGAACTGTTTTGTGTTTTCTCGGCGATTTTTGAACTCAAACATTGTGATGTTTTATGTGCGTGCTTTATTGAATTATTCAAGAGTCACTTTTATTGGGATTATTTTTGCGTATAATATAAAATTGTTGATTCCCCATGTGAGATAATATCGTGGGGAATTTCTCCTTTTCAGTCAAATCTGCGATAATCTTGTAAAAAATTCACCGAAAAAAAAAATTCAAATAGAAATTTCAAGCAGAATTTATAATGATTCATCCACATGTTTGACAGAGAAATAGAAAGCCTCAAAAATCATGTGTGCGTGAGATTGCGACGAAAGAAAAGCTGCGAATGCCATTAACCTATTAATTCCTATTAATTTTTTCCATTGAAACGAGAAAGATAAGAATTGAATTAATTGTTACAACACCCAGGAAATCCAGAGATTCCAAAAGCATTAGCTGAAAGTTATCGCAACTTTCTGATTTTCCGATTGGGAATGAGAAATAGATGTATATGGAAAATTGTTAACCCCAAGGAAGAATGAAAAATACATTTTGAAATACATTTACTATGAAGAATGGGAAACCATTCTCCTATGGAGAATGGGGAATCGTTTTCCTATAAAGAATGGGAAATGGTTCTCCCTATGGCGATTGGGAAAACGTTATTCCCATAGGAAATGGGAAACCATTTTTCCATGTGATTTAGCAAACTATTTTCCCATGCAAAATGGGAAAAATTTCCATAGGAATTCAATGTTAAACATCTAACTTAAACTGATCAAAAGAAGCCAAATTTGTGACTCACCAGCTGCATTCTCGGTGGCTTTGGCGGCAGTCTTTGGGCTCCTGGCGCCATGGCCAGAAGCGATGAGTGATTGTCAGTTGGCGAGCTCCACCGACACGAACTTCTTCAGTCGATCGAGATATTGATTGTACAATTCCACATCATTGTGTCCAGCTCCCTCCACCCACAGTGGCTCCACTGCCTTGGCGCACTTCTCATAAATCCCCAATCCATGGCTGAAATCGATCACCTCATCCTCCGTGCCGTGGATCACCAACACTGGTGATTGCACCTTCGACACCTTATCGATGCTGGGGAACACATCGAAGAACCACGTGCGCTTCGTATTGGGGAAAGCCACCCTCATTCCGGACATGAGGGGTGAGTGGAGGATCACTGCGCCCACCTCATACTTGGTGGCGATGTCAATTGTGGGGACAGTGCCGATGCTCTGGCCGTACAGGATGACATTCTCCGGGGAGATTCCATAGCGATTCCGGAGGGCGTGCCAGGCGGCCTCGATGTCCGCATAGAGATTCTTCTCGCTCGGCCGTCCGGCACTGATGCCGTAGCCTGAGTAGTCATAGCTAAAGATGTTGCAATTGATGCGAGTGCCCAGACCCATGTAGAAGCTGCTCATCTGGCCCAGATCCACGGCGTTCCCGTGAGAGAAGAGCAGAGTGTACTTGGCGTTGGAGCAGCACTTGATGAAGATGCAGGGAATGAGATTGCCGCGCGAGGTGCGCGTGAAGAAGCTCTCGACGCTCTCCTTGTCCCTCTCGCCGAACTGCCACTCCGCCCTGTCCAGATACTGGATCCGGTACTTTGTGTTTGAGTCATCGCACGGAACGAACTTGTACGTGGGCTCGGGCGGCAGGAAGGCCAACTTCGCGGCTATCCGGCCCGGAAAGGGTGGACAGCAGAAGAGGCAACACAGTTCGCTGAAGCTGAATGGCCGGAAGAGAGAACGCGCGGGAGAAAGTGAGTGGTGAGGAGGCGCCAACAATTGGACAAAAGAGTCTGGGCTTTCACGTTACCTCAGTCCGTTCATGGTGGATTCCTGGCCAAAAGCACACGTGACGAGTGATCAGTGGTTAGTGGTGAATGTGTACACAGCGGCTGGAGTGTTAATTTGCTGGAATATTGTTAGGAAACATTTAGAAGAAGAGAGTCACGACAAAACAACAAATTACACAGAAGCAGCCATAACAACTTCTGACAACTCGCTGAGTCGAGGAGACTGCGCCGAAAAATTTTAGACGACTTATGTTAACCGGCGGCGACTCTGTCGACCACTCACTTCATTGAAAGCCAGCCAGCGGTTTTGCATTTGAATTTTATGAAAATCCGTGAAGATTAGATTAGATGGCAGTTTATTAACTTCCGTTAATCCCTGAAGAAAAGTAGTAGGTTACCCACAATTTTTGTCTACAGGTACCTAGGTCAAAACCATTTTTGAGGTTATCCAAGTTTTTTGTAATGGGTCACCAAAATGGGAGTCACCACCGAGGCCCCGGAGTAGGGGTGCTCCACGAATTAGGGTCCCCACATTCCAAAAAATGATGGGCGCAAAAAATTTTTTCCGTCCGGCCGTCCGTCGTATGACGTCTTGTAGCGAGAGAACGGTGAGAGATATCGACTAACGGTTTTCGGCAAAGGTCATATATCGACCTAATGCAAGAGAATGCTGAAGTCAGATCCCACCCCCACATCCGCCATTTTGACACACCCTAAAATCTTATTTCCTGATTAGCTCGACTTCTAAGGCATGGATCGGTGTCAAATTTTGACATGTTATAGCTGGGGTCGAGACCTTTCCAAAACTGGTTCACAAAAGATCCTAGCTGTATTAGTTTATATTTTCCTGTAAAATATTTTGTATATTCTGAAAATATAAAATTTCTATAAAGTTCTTCTATAAATATATTGAAAATAAAGAAATTGTTTTTATGACAATGTGGATTCTTTCAAATTGGTAAGAATGATTGTAAAATGAGCAGAAAATGTACATATTTTTTGTTCTATATATGATAATTTATGTTTATATTTGTCATTTTTCCTCGTGGAATACTGAAAAGTGCTTTCTGAATTCAATAAAATGATTTATAGATCACTATTGTTCAACATGTGTCTTTCATAAAAATGATAATTATTTTTGTAGAGCAAAGTTGTTCAAAATACGCGATGTGATCGGAATCAGTTTTCCTTGAAACCTTTTATTTTAGTATCGGTCTTAAAGTCAGTATTTAGCGGTTATAATAAAAGAAGTTGACTTTTACTTGTAAATATTAACACTTTTACTCACACATCTGTCAAATTCCTGTCAAAGAACGAGAGAAAAGATATTGACAGCAATACGAGTGAATGAGAGATCCGATAATTTGACAATCCAAAATCGCCGTAGTGCAAGTTTAAGAGTTAAATGATCCATTAGTTTCATTGTCTTAAAATCTGCAGGATATTTGCATAAATTAATCTCTATTTAGGACGAAAAATTTTATGCAATACATACATACCTAGTTAATATAAACATTTATTTATAAAGGTACAGCCTACAAAAACTTTGCAGCGCAGTACAATTTTTCATCGATTATCTTGGATAAAACTGGTCGAACTGGTCCAACTGGTCGTGGTTGATAAAATGTGTCTCAACTGCTATCCAAGACACACTAGACAAGACACTCTTTTCTAAATTCAAAACCAAAAAGTTGTTATTTTGGGAAATTCATAGAGAGACATTTCCGTCTAAAAGCCGCCCTTCTTCTCCCAATTATTTCCTCAGGACATGCAAATAGAGCAATAGCGGAATATCGTGTCATCCTTGAATTAATAATGCTGTTGTTGTTGTCTCGACGACACAAACGTGCAATTTTCAGTGAAGAATTTATTAGCCATCTGCATGGAAAGTGCCATCAAATGGGGAATTCCGCCCGGATATTAATTACAGAGGTACTCCCTGACAATCCAGCGAAGGATACCATTACTCTATATTTATTTGCATGGAAAATTGTGAGTTTGTGAATGGTTGATTTATTCAAAATGGAGGTTATTACAATTCACGAAGAAAAGAATGAAAAATCATTTTATTGGTTGGTTATTTTCATGATTTGCTTGATTTTTCAATAAATATTTTATTGGTTGGTATGGTTGGCAGGAAAAATAAATGGACAATATTTTTAAACACTTTTATGTGACTCAGCACAAATTCCTCCTTTGTGCAATTCCTCAGATTCAACACTCTATTTATTGATTCTAAAGTGAAACTCATACTCGGGCTCAAAGAGATGTGCAATTGTTGTCCAATTGGATACACTCATAAAAACCCATAATGGTTTTGTGTTGCTACAAATCAATGAAATTACTCCATTAAATTACCAATTTTCCTGCCGTTTCGATGCCCGCCTCCACGTAGAAATAAATCAATTGCCACATGAATTACTTAATTGGTAATTGGATTCTGGCTGACGTCAGATGCCCAAGAAAGTGAAGGATTTTCTAAGTGACAGAGAACTACTTTTTTCCTTCCACCTCTCGATGCTCTATCTTGGGGGCTGATGTTCAACGGAAGGGGTGTGAGCTTTTGGTTTATTGCTGGCTCTGGGGATTCTCGTGTCTCCGGATTCTCGTTTTGCCACGCATCATTGTGGATATGAAGTGCAACGAGGCTCTCATTACTTATCCCTTCTGCTGAAAGAAACCTTCAGGGGGTATTTAATTTTAGATATAAGTCCTTGATTTATCTTTGAGATAATACAAAAATTCGTAATGAGTTTAAAAGAAATCATTTTATATTAAAAATTAATAAAATCAAAATGCAAAATTTAAGTTTCCAAAATCGATCTTATATTGTTCAATCAAAAGGTCAAGTTGGAAAGTTTGACCATTTATATTTTCGGTCAGGATTGATTGATCAGTAAAAGAGTAAATTTCGATCAGTATAGATAATACGAAATGACCAACGAAAACCCAAAGGATGTTAGCAATTTTATCTTAAATTTTGATCAGTATTTTTTAATTTTGGTCTCTGGGTCAAAGTTCGTAAGTTAGGGTTATAATAAAGGAAATAATTTTCAAGTCCATTGAAAGGATTTAAAAAGTAAATTTTAAAGTTTAAATCGGTGATACGGTTTAAACTGTTTAATTTTGATCATTTCATTTCAATAAAAAATCAAAAACATAATTTTTTTGTTCACAATTCTTAGTTTTTACGGTTTTTACTTACCATTATATATTACTAATAAAAAAATTTCCTCCTTTACTGACACATTTGAATTTTTTACTGACTTTTATCACACTTATTAACAAATACCTACTTTTTACTGTTTTTTACTGACCATTTAGTTGATCAGAGTTGCAGCCAAAAATTTCATATTTTTTGGCCCAACTTTGCAGCTAAAGCGAATTCAATTTGAAAACTTGAAACCAATGTCCAATATTTTGCTGATATGAATAGCCCTTGTGGCGGTGTCTTGTGAATCCGCGGATGGACTTGGTGGCGAGAAGAGGGCACTCTGTAAACAGTGAATCGATGAAACGAGGAGAAAAATGATCCAGAGACTCGCATTCCTCGTCATCTCATCAACGCCACGGTTTTCTCTCCTTCGTGCCGGCTCCCTCGCGCTCCTCACCGGGTCGCTCATGATGGACTCTGTCGGCTGATGACCATCACCCAGAGGCGAAATGAGTCTCAAACACACGAACCTTCCTCACCTTCCCAACTGCAGAATCGGCGTATTGAACACGCTATCGATTCAGCGGGATGAACACACAGACTAAGGCAATTCACGGGCCCTTCTCCATGCACTCTTCGCCCGAGATATCAATCTCGAAAATGGTCCAGGTGTGAAAGAGGCGTGGCTCTTGGGTCTTTTGAAGACAGGTCCTGAAACCGAGATTCCAAGATTCTGCACTGGAGCTCACAAGGTGATTCCTCTTCATCCTCAAACATTATTTAAAGACTTCCATTGAGCTTATTGGCTTCACCGGGAAGATCTTTTTGAGGTACCCGTTCGATTGCCCAAAGCCCAAATCTTATAATGAAATTTGGCACGTAGGAAATTAGGCGGTGTTTTGCAAAGGAGAACCGAAAAGTTGCATTCATCTTCCTATGTGGTTTTCCTCATGCGCTTCTGACCACTCTTCGCACCCATCACTGGCCACAGAAACCAAATAGCCGAAATGCGAGAACAAAACGCTTGTCCGATGTAATTTGTTGGAATTGGGCCTCTTTCTCTCCTGCCCAGGCAATTGAGAATCAAATAACAACGCCGAATTTATATGGACTAATTAAAGTGGCGAATTTTATTTCTATACACCCTAAATTGCGAGAGAAATATCCAGCTTGAAAGAAGAAATTAAAATCCTTTTAAGATCTTATCAGCATCCATCCTCCATTGCACATCAATAAATCAATCCTGGTCAATAATTGGGAATTGGGAAAATTGAAAAATTAATTAAGTAAATTCAACAGCGCTAAAGAGATACCGCTGAAGGATGGCCAGACATCCTGGCCACAGCATCCACTCCAATCTAGCCGCACGATCGCATGATTGACTTTCTTCAGGCCCCAGAAAGATGAAAATGAGAGATGAAAGGTGGAAGCCACGAGAAACTTAGACATTATTTTTCATCAACATCGAAAATTATTCACGATTCTTGTTGTTGGGTATTTAACTTTTTTTCCCTGAGCGATCTCCACCTCTTCGCGCTCGCACTGAAAATATGGTTCCTGCCTGTCTGGTGTTGATCGTTTGGCTTTTTCGACGAAGGTTGCACGGCGAAGAAATTGCGCCGCGATGGTACAACTACATCGATCTTGTTGATGCTTTTTCGCAAGCGGCTTCGCCAAGTCTAATTCATTTTATTGTACAATTTATGCAGACCTCAGCAGAATGATGCTTAAGAATGTTCTCCCTTGTCCAAGAATTATACTTCACATCTCCTTTCGTCTGAGATCCTCTGCATGCACCTTCAATATTGAGGTGATTGGTAAATAATTTTATAGACGCTCCTTTATGATTTCCCAAGAGTTGGATGTGTGAAAATGAGCAATTCTCTTTTGCTCTGTTTCCATATCTTCCCCTTTTTTCTGCACAACAATTCTTATGACGACAATAAGCTGCGATGGAATAGATGCAATTCGCGATATTACTCCAGCCATATCGCCAACAATCTGCCTGGGAGAACCCTTGCCGGTGACTCCCTCGAAGATACGCAGAGTGCGTAAATAACATCTTGTAATGATACGCAAATGCAAACAGACCCATATTTAGCTATCATAATACCTTTTTGTATACAGCTACAACGGATTATTTTAACGCCAAACAACAGAGAGAACAAAATAATCTCTCAAGAAGGTGGATGCACAAAAAACCCGTCTTTGCCACTCTGTGTTATTATTTTTTATTTAAAATTTGATACTTTGTATCTCAAGAAACACGCAAGGTGAAAAGAAACTTTGCAAATTTGTCGTCTTTAGAGCATTACCATTTTCCGTTAAATCATTTCGGTTTTTTTTTAAGTTCTTGTTCCGCGATGATTGTGCATCGCTAAACAATAAGAACAGGCTCGCTAAAATGAACTTTAAAGAATACTTTGTGTAAGTTAATAATTATATTCTTTTATTTATTTTTCGTAACACAAAAAGTTAAATTATTTTCCAAAGACATTAAAATTAAGAGACTGGCAATCAAGTCTAAATTTTAATTCGCCAGTAATTCGAAAATTTACTGGTGAATTAAAATTTTCACCAAAAAATAGTTATAATAAATGAATTATTCTTTTTCAAAGGCTTGAAAGATCATCAGCAAGTTGCAAATGAATTGCCATCGAAATACGTTACAATTTTAAATAGCTCTATATTTTTTTTAAATTTTCGTAAAATCTTAGGTACTGAAGTTCTTCAGGATTTTTCTAGCCTTTTTAAAATGTTTTAAATGTTCATTTTTAAATTTTAAAATGATTAGCGAATGACAATGTTCGAGAGGACCAGATCTTTGCCGGTCTACCTCTCTGCCCTCTCTGCATGCAAATCATTATTTTGTGAAAATTTACATTAGTTTACCCCTTGAAAATTTTACTGTAATGCTTTGCACCTCTTAAAATATTATTTATTGCTAATTTTGGCATAATAATTCCCAAATTTCAGCCACATAAAAACAGTCAATCAAATCAGTGAAAAACGGTGAACTTCTGCATCAGAGAGATCATAATTAGAATCAATAGATAGCCTGTTGATTTCGCAACAGGTGCCCAGATGCTTCTTCCATCCCATTCCACGATCATTAAAATGCGATCTTATCTATCTAATCAATTAAAAGATCCCTCCACGCCGGGAAAATGAGTGAAAGATGAATCGACGAGGGGATGGGATGAAGTGGCTGAGAAATTGGCAAAAGCTGATGAATCACGCGGGCAATCCAAATACAAGAGAATGGATGCGAAAAAGAGTGAAACCCACAATTAGACGGGGCTCATTTGCTCTTATGGTGAGCAGTGCCAGCAACACCTCTGGACAGCATCTCTTCTGCCTCGTTGGCCTGGCGAGGAAGTGGTTTTGGCGCGTTTGTTTGTGGACTTTGCGGTCGGATGGAGCAATGGCACGACCTTCTCGGGCTAATGGTGAGTGCGTCTGGAGGAGAGGAATGGCTTTTCTCGCATTCACTGCGAAGGTGGGTTATTATATAGCTCCCCCAAAAGAAAGAATAAATGTTTACTTAGCCTGCGGAGATTTATTCTTTCTATATATAATAGCTATTCTATCTCTCCACCTCTCCTGATCCATTTGGAGCACATTTTTGCGTTTCGGGAAACAACCGTGGAACAATTAATATTTGATTTCTATGCCGCACTCAGATCTTCACTTTGTTATTATGCGCCCTCCTTTTCCAAACACTCATGACTTTTTTCTCTCCTTATTTAGAGTTCCCCAACTCCTCCTGAAGACGATACAATAATTATTTCTAATTATATGAGTTTCGTATGAGGCTAATAAAATAAATTGTTGACGATTATCTTCTCCTCTGCCGCGACGTGCGCAGCTTCCCAAGAAATCCGATTGTTTTTAACCTCTTTCGGGAGGCTTTTTTGTGCTTTGGTCCTTTTTTTTTGAAGGGGTAATTTATTGGAGAGAATTTCTTGATTATACCCCTGGAACGTGAATTTAACAGCAATAAAGAGTAAACTAACATATTTAATAAAATAAATAAATACTGAGCGTTGATTTTAATGCGGCGATTGTGTGTTTCTCCCGTCAGAAGAGAGCAAATCTTCTGGCCATTGCATGTGAGGGATTTTTAATTCTTATACCCAAATGCTATATATGGGTTCTTTTTTCTACTCAGCTGCACCTTTTAACTTTATTCTTCATAATTCGCCGTGGAAAGTGGAATGGACAGCATTCGTCGTGGTTCTGACCACAACAAAAGCTCCGGTTTTTTAGAGCTCAACACGAAATTTCCGCAAAGCAAACATCAAAGTAAATACAGCAAGAATGGAAAAAAGAGGGCAGAAGATGGCGAAAAGGTGGGAGAAAAAATTCACAATCAAATAAATTCAATAAGTCTCTCTCTCTTGGCTTTGGAAATGTTTCGCATCTCCTCTCTGATCAACTCCCCCATCCCATTTCGGCATATTAATCATGTTCATTACATAATAACATAAATACATTAGCATGCGTATACAGAATGGCTTGTTGGACATAAATGTTCTAATATTATATGGTGGATGGAGATTTCGATTTATTCCCTCCTCGTACAAGAGCACCCAGAGCCAGAAGACGGGTATCAAAGACACCGCAACTTTAGGCACCCTGCGGTGAAAATTTGTACCTCAAAGTCATCACACCTTTTCTTCTATTGGAATATTTATTTCATGTTGCTCTCTTTCATTTTCTGTGTAGCCTTTTTTTCGGCCAAGATCTCCGATATTGTTGGCTGATGCTCTTCGATATTATGCACTTTAGTTTATTTTATTAACATAATGAATATTAATATACGCATTATGTTCTCTCTCTCATAACACCTCTGTCGCTGAGCAACACTCCTGGGGTATCTGAAGGGTTCAGTGGAACTGACTGAAATTTTGGGGAAATTTTTAATAGATTTCAAAGGAACAGCGGTTTGAAATTCAAATTAAAAATAGAAATCGAAAAAATTAATAAATTGCTCTTAAGTTTTTTTTACAAATCTTAAAAAAGGTTTCCAGAACAAAAATTTTGCAAAACAATTAAAAAAGACAAAAGAAAACATTCAAAGACTTGTTGTCCTGAAACTAAACAGATTCTAACTGTCCGAGAAATTACTATATAAATTCGGTACATCATTTGGTGAATTTGGTGAGTGAATATGGTTAATATAGTGAATATTAATAACTACTGTGTCAGGGGCAAATATCTTTAATCTTGACTATCTTAGCAATTATATTTTTACACTGATCCATTACAAATCAGTGGTGAATTTTTAATTTACACTAGATTGCCAATCTATTTAATTCAACGTCTTTTCCAACACGATTTTTTGATGATATGAATAAACGCAAATCGTTGGAGAACCAAATTTTTGCTTTATTCTTTGGTACAAGAAATTTGAAAATTTTCCTTGAAAACATATTGCTGCACGAAAGCCTAACAATGACTTCTTTTCGGCTGCGATGCGCATCGCTCAGAAGAGGTGTATCATTTTATGATTTCGTGAATCTCCTCTTGCACATTTTCACACTCTGCGGGCTGAATATGAAGCGATCTCATAAAAATTATTCTTTTTGGCGGACTCAATTTAATGTGGCCTCCGAGGTGATGAGACGTGTAAAGTATATCGCGATGGTTGTTTTCTGCAGAATCCATCCTTTTGGGTGAAGTGATCGCGCGAAGATGCATCTCGCCAAGAAAGGAATTATGACATGAAAAATATATACAAGAGTCAATTTATTTTTCGCATATCACTCGTCTTTGATCGATAAATTCGTAATGACAAACCGTTACTAATCAGTTATTGATACACTCATGCACTTGTGCTGGGGCTGAGATGGTCCGATGATGAGGTCCGATGATGATGATTGAGCCCAGCTGGGATGAGGTGGGTGAGGGAGGTAGGAAGACAAAAAAAAAATCAAGTGAGAAATAATGGTGCGAAGAATACGGTGGACCAACTGTTGAAAAGGAAAGACAAGGCAGAGGGAGATCCACAAAGAGATCCGAAACTGATTTCCACTTTGGGGAGATGCTTCAAATGTGATTATATTAAAGGGCATATATTGCTCATATGAGGCCATTAATAAAACTCATATTCCGCGCTCTTGAGTCCATACCCCGCGTCTCTCCTTAACCATGTGATGAAGTCTCGTGAAGGAGGTGGAAGAGACTGTACATAAACAAGAGGTTGAACAAAAAAAATCATACCTTCTCGGGAGAAACACGATTCTGACATTGAAAGATCTCTTCATGAAATTACACACTGTATGCAAAAATCCATACATAAAGGCAAACCACGATAATTTCCATCAAATTTCTCTCACTCGCCATTGGACAGATGAGGGGTCTTTATGAGGCAAGCAATTCATTTGTGATAATTAATGAGATCATCTCCGGACAACCTCAAGAGATGCCGGAATGCATTTATGATATGTGAGGGAAAATCAACATGGAAAATCACCCTCAAATTGACTTTGTGCCCTCATAAATATTCCCTGGAGGGTGTTTGACATACACCCTCTGGGAAAATGAGGCAATTTCCACTTAAGAAATCCACCCCATATGGGAATCTGCACTCTGTTGCATTACTTTTCGTCTCGGCCAATAAGTCAGGAACGTGTTGGCTATTTCGATTTATTGATATTGGCTCACGGAGGCAAGACACTCTATCCCCCCATCCTTAAAATAAAATCCTTTACGATAATCCCCACCACAAGAAAATCTATATACAAGAAATGTGCAGCTACCAGAATTACCTCTTTCGCCTCATTTGCCAGAACGATGGGAAACATAATTTTCCTATTTTATCACACACGATCAATGGTTGAGTTGTGTAATTCATCGCCAATCCTTCATCTTGTGTTATTGGATGAGACTGTGTACTTCAGATGGAGAGAGAGAAAGAGAACTTGAGGAATGGTTTGAAGATAAAAAGCAAGTGTTGTCTTCACATCTCAACCACATTCTCTGTCTTATTCCGCGATGCTTCTTGCAAAGCGGCTAATCGTTCGTTTTCTTTGATATTTATTGGCAAATTCATATCTTGAGTTGTTTGTGGATGTGATTTTCGCACCATGGACAAGGGGTTCGATCTGACGATCAAGTGGGCAAAAATCAAAATATTTTGTGGAAAAAAATTAGAGAAATTATAAAATAAAAAACATCGAAAATTTGGTTTCTGTTTAATTTGTGAAGTAAAATTTGCAACTTGTTTAATTTTCATTTATTTCTTATTCATAGCTTCAAATATTTTGACAAAGAGCAGGTGTTCTTTAATAAAAATCTAGCCTAATCTATTCCCAAGCTTTAGCATAGCTAAATTTAGGTTAGCTTTAAGGTTTTAAGCTATGTTAAAATTTAGTTTTAATCTTTAAGCCAGCTAGATTTTAAATTTTAAGCCAGCCCTTAAGTCTTAAGTTACCTTGCACCATATTGAATTTTTATTAATTTTGTCCAGTCTTGCCGCATTTTGCACCATCCACAGTCATTCCATCAAATGTGAGAGACGCGTTGGTAAAAGATTCATTTCTCTGTGGTGTTGCTTTTGTGCTCCTCGGATGCTTCTTTATATTAAAAATATTGTTTATGTTTGCACGAGGTGAGACGCGGAAAGATGTGAGCAAATTCCTCTCCTCGTACCGCCCTGCTGGTCAATTTAGCGATTGGCGATTTGCCGAACTAATAACAAGACAGCTTCGCCGATTTGAGATCATTCCACCGTCCTCGATCACTCTCCTTTGCCTATATACATGTGTACTTTTCACACATACTGGAAGATGGTAAAGACCCTCGAAGGCCGTCGAGGCCTCTTCTTAGCCACATGAGGATCTCATGTGGATGAGGAATGAGGTGAGGCTACTGGCCACCCATTGGGGGGGGGGCACTGTTGTATGTTTCGCGTTTGGCTGTTACCCGCTCTTCCAGCCTTTGCGTGCTACCTCGAAAAATACACATCGTTACTGCAATCTGAGGTTGTACGTTTTGTGGAAGTCACTGATATGTCGGAGTGACATGGACGAATGCCTCGTGAGGGTGAGATTGATGGATTATCGTGGGTTGGAAAATCACACACCCGACGGGAAAACTCCATCCAGACGTCCTCCCAGACTGAGCTTTCCCGAGAGACAAAATATATATAATATTTTCTATATATGTGTATAGGTATGAAAAAAGCTGCGAGATACAATTAAGGAATTGCCTGGTTGGTGAGAAAAGCCGGGAATGGTGAGAAGACGCGACTGCTCCTGCCTTGAATTGCATTCTGTGGTGCGTGTGGTGCATTTTGGCGCGGTTCTTTGTACCTCCGCGAATGATGCTCCAAACTGTTATTATTTCACACCATCCAAATCACGGATGCTGCCTTTCCCAATGAGTTATGTGATCATCATTCCCTCTTCTCGCCACATTTTCACTCGTCTGGCCACAGCAAATTGTCTGCCGAGTTTTCTCACTCACCTTTCGATGCCCGATTCTGCAGACAGAGTGGTTTTAATCACACTCAATCGTGTGCTTGAGCTTTAATGAGAGCTTTTGGAATTTTTGCACCTTCGCCTCGTTCTTCTACTCAAAAGGAATTTTCCTCGCGCTCAAATGATGGTCAATGTTTGTGTTTCGCACCGTTTATTTTTTGACTTAGGAATTTTTGAATTAAAACTAATCTATTATACTCGTAATTCCTCCAAGTCCCCTCTTTTGGATGTTCAAAGTATAAAAAACAACCATTTTCGCTACATTATTTCAACATCAAATATTCACGCCAAACGCCTCGAGGGTTTGTTTCCAGTGCCGAAAAGGCGAAAGACCACGAAGTGTGCAATTTATCATTAGATAAAAGATCGCCGGTAGCATGTGCAGGTATTGAAGATCAAAAACCCACCCCGTGTCAATCAAAAAATTGCTATTTGCACGAAAGATCGCCACCGAAATGCACAAGAGCTTCCAAAACATGTCCGATATACAAATTTAGTGAAACCGAAAGTTTGTTGTCGCTTCTGCATGTAATTATCTGGCCCTTCTGTCCGCTCCTCCAAGGCTGGACAAGGCCTTTTATATATATATCACGAACTATATATAAGCAGAGAAATTACAGACACTTTTGAGACTTTGTCACCAGCCGACAGAGGATGGACATTTTAAAGACAATGAGCTAAACACTGCCACTGTGCTAACAGAGAAAAATCTGTCCTCATTATCCAATGCAATTGTCCGTTGGTGAATGGAGTTGAAAGAAGACATTGACAGAGTAAATATTTCTATGCAATTTCCACTATTATCGTTTCAACTGTGCCGTGTCTGATCCATGCTAAAATAAAGCAATTTTCTCCTTGAGAGACACGCGAAAGGAATTTCAATGGTAATTCAAGAGGCGACAGTTGCAGCTTTCTCAATTGAAAGTAGAATTTGCAGAATAAAATCTTTTCAAAATCAGTTGCAAAGAAGAATCATTTGTTAAACAATAAGTTAGTAACAGTCTGTTAACGTTATGAAGAGGATTTAAAGAGTCTAACAAGCCCCATTTCAACCACTAGAGACCTATAATCTTGAATAAATCCCTTTCTCGATCATTTTTCAATGTCTTGAGTGCAATTAAAAGGACGTCTCTGGTCAGTAAATCATGCGAAAATGAGGGAAAAAGACCTCCTTTTGTGGTGGAAGAAAGGGCGACAGAACAGCAGTTCCTTTATAAATTCAACAAAATAATAATTTCTTTATCGTGTCAACGATAACTTGCCATCTCATGGTGGTATTTCACCATCGCGGGAGTAGCCTTTTTTCGCGCCTTTCCCCCCGCCGCCTGCAAATGCGACAGAATGAGATGCAAGACGGAAAAATGTAAATCACGTCGGTATAAAAATAAGAGGAAAAAAAAGCCATAATCATATAATCATAATAATGCAGAGACAGGAAAAGAATGAATATTGTTGTGCGCTTGTGGAATAATATCAACATGACTTTTGTATTCCCCAAAGAGACTTTTCTATATACTCTGCTATGTAGGTTTTTTTGTGCGCTTAGCTTTTCTTTTCATTGAGAATAAATCGATTCAATTATTATTTTGAAGGCTGTACATATAACCTCCATATCTTGCTCCTTCTCTTTTCTTCCCTTATATCCATTCTTTTCATAGACGAGTTTTCTGTACACAGGGCGTGATGATCTGGAGGGTGAGATGACTCTCTATTGTTCAATTTTTCCTCCGTCCAAACAACTTTGAGTTCTAAGGGAGGAGGACGTGAGAAAAATACCCACCAAATGTGGAGCACAAAATATCCTTTCAACCCGTTCATTGTCCTTTTGTGGCGGAGGACAATACGCCTTCAAAGTGTTTCAATTGCAAAGCAACATAATCAATTATTCAAGATTCTTTTCGCTTTTATCGTATACCAGGATGTTTAGTTTCGCAGTCTAATATTGCAAAGGAAAATATCCTTTTTATATGATTTGTGGGATTTGTGGGTTGAAAAATTAATTGCAGCCACACATTTGATTAATTTTGCCAGAATTTCCACGCTCAACCCCTCCTCATGGAGCGGAACAGAAGTAATTTTCTCAGCCAGAGAAGAGGATTTTCCCTCTTGATGCTGCGACAGCAAATATGAGTCAATTTGGGATTTGTTGGACCAACACCGTGGCTCTAAAGTGTCCGCTATGTGTTTTGACACCGTCTGCAATCTCAAAATGATTCACCCATGCATGTGCAAAGCGGGAACAATGGAAAATTATGCCATAGATAAATCCATTTCATGAGCGGTGAATCGTTTACGTTATACGGTAAATCGGATGACAAGGCTTGTATAAATGTTACTTGTATGTAATTCGATTTGTCAGAAGGAAATGAGAGATTTCTTCAAAATGCACCTAAATAGAAATCCCGCATCTGACAAATTGCCATGAGCCTTTTGTTGCCATTCCGAGTGCCTGACATGGGACTCAAATAGCGCCAATTGCATGAGATTGTTGGGATGATGATGGCAACAGAGAAAGAGAACCTTTTGAGATGAAGAAATGTGAATATACACAAAAACGATGAGAAATATTGATGGTGAATTGGATGGTATTTGTTAATAAAAGATTTATTGGAGAGTCGATTCGACAATGGCTCTTGTGGATTTTACCTTCCTTTTCATTACCACCTTTAATGTTTATTAATACGTGACGACGCCCGCGTTTTTGAATTATTGTCCGATTGTTGAAATGCAGTCATTCTTCCTCCCAATGGGATCTCCATTGTGAATGAGTGAGATGGAGTGCGGAAGATTATGACGATACCAATTATTCAGCACTTTCCTGAAACCCTTTCATGTTATTGCAAAATGCTGATTTATGGCATCTTTCAATTTCGCAATTTAAAATATTTGTCTAACTCTCAAAAGGATTCTTCCGCCAGATGGACACAACCTCTCTCAGGACCT
The DNA here is from genome assembly GCA_918844115.2 of Phlebotomus perniciosus. Classification (NCBI taxonomy): domain Eukaryota; kingdom Metazoa; phylum Arthropoda; class Insecta; order Diptera; family Psychodidae; genus Phlebotomus; species Phlebotomus perniciosus. The sequence goes on along the minus strand of CAKKOB020000186.1, from coordinate 7,695 downwards.
TCATATATTCCTCCTTTACCCCTTTTTCAAACCAGATGCAATCAGCATAACTATTTGTCCTGAATAGAAGCTTATAATTCTCATCGCATAAAGTGTTAAATTAACTTCTTATGTGATGTGATTGATGCCATCATCATTTGTCAATGGAGGCAAAAGAGTGTAAACTATAAAGTTCTTGTATATACGGCTTAACAATGAACATGGAAATTGGTCCTTCTTATGGCCACAATGCGATCTCATGTCTCTGAGAATGTGTTAATTGCCGCAGTTCATATATGTTTCTTACAAATTGGAATAATTTCATTTCACAGTCGCAAGAATGTACGAGAGGCGGGCAAATCGGGTTCATAAAATATTTAAGAGATCTCACCCAAAGGATGAGAGGTAAAGGTGATGTATGTACATATATGTATAATATGTATAAAAACATATAGGTAACATAATAAGAAGAGTTGAAATGATAATGTTAAGCAATCACAAAATGTTCGTGATGTTGAATAAGAAAATATTTGTAATTTATTTAAACCAATCATAGAAATTTATAGAGAGTTTCTTAAAACCCGTCAAAATTACTTCATTTTATAATTACATTGTTTATTTCTGACCTACGGCTTATAAAGGTGGTCACACCTTAAACTAAAACATTGGTCGAAATATAAGCGAAATACTTAGTTAAAATATATTAACCGGAAACATAATACAACTTCAATCTCATTGCCATAAGAGCTACCATATTTTATTATGTTTATTTTAAAATTGATGAAATATGTTACCATTTATGCCGTGATATTTTATCTTATGTTAATGTGCTTACACGCAATTTAAAATCTTGTATAAAATTACTTAATATAATATAGGTTATAGCTGCGTCTTCATCTGGAAATTTTGCATACGTATAATTATACATCATAAAGATTCTGGAATTCTCTACAAAATTTTTAAATTCGTCGAAATTTATGCAGAAGTTCTACGGAATTTTAAAAAGTTTTGAGATTTATTCAAAAAAGCTCAAAAAACATTGCTAAAATTAAGAAATGTAATCCTTGTTTTCTATTTTCCAAAAATTCAGAGATTTTTGTAATTTCTTAAGAATCTCTACAAATTCTTCAATATTTTTGTAGTTTTTCTTAAAGCTCTAAGGAATTTTTAAAATCTATAAACTCATTTCCTAAAGTTCTAAATTAATTGAAGCTCAAAAATTGACCCAGAAGCTGTTTCAAATTTTGAAACGTTCGTGAAATTGATAATCATGTATAAACAAGCTTTAAACAAATTTCCCAAATGTTCTTTAATTTGCAAGGTTAATAAATAAGCACTAATTAAAGATAACAATAATTACTATCTTTACATCCACATGACCTTCTTTTGCAAAATCTACCAATAAATTTCAATAAGATAAAAATATCTTAATGTGTTATGTTTATTTTCCTTCAACTAAACATCCATCCCTTCAGTCAAAAGCTCTATCACATCAACACCGGCTATTACCCGCCCCTCTGCAAACCTCGTCAGTTGAGACACCTCATCAATCCGTTTAGAATCTGCAATTAATCCATCGCCTGGAGCTTTCATTGAATAGATCATTCGGTTTATTTGCTCAAGAGACACTCGTGTGATGGCTAAAGTGTATGAATAATGCACCAAGTGGCGTACATAATCACCAGGCTCGACCGTCTCTCATGAAAGAGCTTTGGATGTGCGTTAGGTGTTTAAATATGCAATTAGACGGGTGTTTAAAAACAAATAGGAAAATCACCCATTGTACAAAACGATCTGTGATTTCTACTCCAGCCACACTTCTTTCACATGCAATTAACCAGCTCTTTGGTTGGAAAAAGAACAGCAAGGTGCATCGGTGGTTTGCAATTGAGATTCCGCACCGGCGATCGTTGTGGAACTTGAAGGCACTTTGCATGGTGAAAAGTCCATAACTTCACGATTAAATCCGCACACAAAATGACTTCTCCTTTTACCCACAAACCAGCAACTCTTTGAATACTGTTGAAAATTGATAATGGTTCAGCGTATTTGTATTTCTTCCATATACAATCTATGTATATAGAGACCACATGATAGGCACTTGAGGCAATTTTGCACACAATTTCCCTGTATGTTTGAAAATTGTGTGCGCAGCTTAGACTTTTCCCCTGGCGTCGTCGTGATACTTAGCAAGAGTTGCCGAGGCCAATATTGACGGAGCCACTTCTTGATAGATGAATAATTATGCCATTACGTAGACAATTGCTCCACAGCAAATTACAATAAATATTATTCAATTACCGTGACTCTCAATTTCAAGATAAACACGCTGAGAGAGAGACTCTCTTGCACAAAAACATTCCCAAATAGTCCCCTACTAAAACACCTAACGATCGGGGGTGTGCAAGAACAAATTGTCTGCCTCTAATGACTACGCAGGTATCCCATCCAGGTAGGTATATATAAAAACTTCTGAGGTGTCTAGTTAAACAATTTGTGTCATTATTTGGAAATGATACACCATTTCTTTTCCATTTTCATTTCCACTCAGTGTGTGTGGCAACAATTTGGGCTTTTTGTGCGCACCGAAATGACAAAATAAAATATGATTAAATTTCGTAACCAATAATAAAGCCATTAACATAATCACTCACTCATATTTGTTCCGGCAAGATGACTTTTTCCACCCATGCTCACACTTCTGAAACACCCTCCGACACTGATTATATTTTTATCGTCATTTGGCCACCCTCCTTGCCTGCTTTCGCCACACATTGCTATGTGAGAGCTTTTGAAAGCTTTCATGGGGATAGTGGTCGAGCGTCAATAAATCAACTTATTTGAAATCAATAAATTTTCAGAGGAAAAAGCTTGAAGAGTTTTTAGGTTTATTCAATTTTAAAATCTACCCTTGAATAGAGTTTGGGGGGGGTTCTCGAAGAATTGAAGTCTCTATCTATAACCGAGTATCCTATATTAGGTCAATTAGAGATAAAAGACAGACTCACGGTCAAACGGCACAATTTAAATTAGTATTTTTTATTTTGAATTTCAAACCTTTTAGTTAAATTTCTTAACCCTCATCTCTGCCCACACATCTTTAGGGATTTCGTGGCTAAAGAACATGATTTCTCCAACAGTCCTTGTGTCGAAGTTCAGGGCAGAGTCGCGGCCATATCGAGAATAAGCAAAAGAACCCACCGGCTACACTGTTAATTCCTCACAAATCTAATTGGATGCGATTTCCGCGCATGTTTTGGGTGGAAGCTCCGCCCCAAGATATTATTACCTGTCTGTTGGTTGCTCCAAGTGTTCTCTCTCTCTCCACTTCTTCGCCCATTTCTCAGATGTTTGCTCGTCGTTGCACACTCAGCACTCACTTACCTTTGCATTTGACGCGCAATGGTGTTGCGGAACCGCCGGCAACGCATCGACATCCAGACCCAAAAATTCGCTCAGGCGAACGTGGAGGCCCCCAGAAAAGTGGGGATAATTAATTGAAGAGCAAATTCGACTTTGCCACCATTTCAGGGTATTTACATGGCCTAAAAGTGTTGCGGCATTTTACTCCAATTGCCCGTCTTCGAGATCGTTTTGTCAGTACAAAAAACACCTTGTCACGAAAGCGATCCTTCCCTGAAGGTCTGCCAGAACTTGCAGATTGTTTTCGGTTTTCAGTGCAGGAGAAATTGATGAACTTCTCTTTGAGGGAGGAAAAAATCAATTTTTGAGAAATTCTTCATACAAAATCCCTTACAAATTGGACAATGTTGATCGGAGAAATCCTCCAAAGATCGCGATTGAATCCTTAATGCAGCATTAAATCGATATTGAGAACCCCATTCAGTCCTTTCGTTCTGGCTAAAAATGGTCTGTGTGTGGCATGAAATAGGGGCTGATTCGTTACATGACTTCGACCTTATGGAATTTTATTTACCAAAAATATACAGACCCTCCCTGAGTAAGCGCTATCACTCAATCAGCGCGCCATATCAAACAATTATCCATTAATTATCCCAAGTACACAAATGAGTTTTTCTCTGAAAATATTTACCAAATGCCATCACAGAAAAACGAATTTTCAGGCTGTTGTCCTGTAATCGGGGAAAAATCAACAAATTTTGACAAGAAAATTGCCACCATTTCGGAGTCTATTATTGTTGGAGAGTTATTAAACTCGCCCTCTCGTGGCACATTCTATCCCATTTCTTACTATTTCACTAATAAATTGGTCGTTTTGTTGCACGAAAGGTTGAAGAGGTTGAAGAGCTCGTAGGCAAACATCCTTAGGAAAGAATATCAGTCGAGTTGAAAATATGATGGACTGCAGATGTGAGATAAAATTTTGCAAAATAAAAGTAAACAGAAAAAACGAATGGATCGATTAGTTGAGTTTGTCATGCGTATCTATTTACTTAAATTACACAGGTACATAATAATTAGAATAAGCCGCAGAAATATTTATATTCGCTAGACGTTTTGAGTTTGATCAACTAATTTATTAAGTTACCTTATTGATCGTATAGACGTTATGGCCTTCTTTTCTGCATTTGGACAAAGATTGCGTAATTATGTTATTAAATTTATACACAACGTTTAAGAAAAGCTCGCAATTTCAAATTATTAACCGACCACTATTACATGTAAATTCTAGTAGAATTAGGAATTATAATTAGACATTTTATTTCATGTATATATTTTCTTAAAATGTTGATTTCTTAAAAGTACGATTTGATCAACTCTGTGGCGAAGGGCGTGAAGAGTCACGAAAGCCCAAAATGCAAATACTTTTCCTTATATATAATACATATGTATACATAGTGAAATTTTCGGCAAAATACCCATACCACTGGGCGCCTTCACTGCCTCGACGCCAAAGTGGCTGACGGTGCTTCAAACCGCCTTGATCGATGCGTGGATGACCAAGTATGATCCCTCATCCATCACGGGAAGGCGATCAAATGATCCGAAAAATGGTAATTTATTCCCACAACTTCGTTTAATTTTGATTGACGTTCACATCAAATTTCCTTCATCAGAATTTGTGTGTGTGAAGCGCTTCTGGTTCTCGGACTCGCACCTCTCAATTCTTATGGGATGCGCAATCGGCAAATAGAGAATCCAGAAAGTCTCTCTTTTCGGGAGTGACGGGGAAAAAATAGAGTAAAATCGATTAATGGACCTCGTTTTTTCCCACTCATGCCTTCCACCATAGAGGAGAGAATTGAGTGGTGGTCAGAATCGGTGGAATTCTTAAATGGTTTTGTTCATTCATTGATAAATCGAATTCTTCTTGTGCACAGCACTCAAGTGGCTCTCAATGAACTGGGTGCTCAGCGTCTTGAACATTAGAATGAGTCCAATAATTCTCCGGTTAATTCAATTCTTTACCACATTAAACCGATTAAAAGATTAAATTTGTTCTACAGTGTGAAACATTTTATTCACCATGTCCACACTCTATTTTTCCACGCAAAGATCTCACTCAATTCTTGGGTATTCATCAGAGTCTCTCTCCATTCTCGTAACATTCTTATGGTCAGCTTGGGAATAAATCTTGCATTCATGGTGCTTTAAGAGAGTTGCAGTGGCCGTAATGAGATGCTGAAAACAGAAGGGGGAAGAGCGACAATAACAGGTGGAATTTCTTGTGAACATATTCCAGATAAACTAATTAAAATTTAACGTTTTGTATATGTGCAAAATAATTTCACGTTTCTACCGGTATTGAGATCTTTGGAAAATATTATGCACAACTAATTGGCTAATTACACGATATTCACTCTTGGTAAGCTCATAAAATTATGTACCTATATGCTACTCAAGACAACTTCCCAATCAATTGAGCTTTTATTGGTCTCCACTGCCACCAGTGTCCGGAGATGGAGTCCATCTCTCTGGCAATGGACAGGAAAACAAAGAAGGTGGCTTCATCCTCCTCCCCTTAACAAGGTGTTTGTTGTTAAAACCATCATGATTCATTTCTCGCTCCAGCCACAATTAAGTGGTGTCTACTTAATGGGCTCTTTTCTTTCTCTCTCACCATGAAGACCCATCTCAGACCAAAAGCCGAAAAGGCGCACACAAGAAATACAGACCGAAAAACAGTGAAAAGATAGCACTTCATGTCCATTTGTCTTGAGCTTCATGGAGAGCTTCGCGGACAGAAGGCCAGAAAAAATTGTTAATTTTTAACACCCGAAAAAGAGAACATGAGGAAGCTCACAGCAGTGGGGGAAAAATAGCCATAGCTCGTATACATATCTCGAAATGGGATATGGTGTAAAAGTGTTTATTATTTAATAATTCCCAAACTACTTGATATTTAATTAAGATAAACCACTTTATACACATGGTGAGTATCGTAAAATTAGTTGTATAAAACAGCTCGGAATGGTGTGAGGATAGTAAAAATTGACACGATAAATTGGGGTCTTTCTGGGCTAAAACACCTTAATGATCCCCCAATGTTTTTTAGGTAAAGAACTTCGTGAATAAAGTCATAAATGTGGGAAAAGTCCGTTTCTTATGCGAAAAGAAGCGTTTAGAAAAATGTGCGTAAATGTTAGTATCATGGTAATTAATTTTTAATCAATTATTTTAAATTAAATTTTTTATTAACTTTTGACATTAGTGGGAGTGGGGTTGATTCATACGGGTCTATTTCTAGACACTGCATGCAGAAATGCATTTCTAACAAATTTAGACACGAAAATGGGAAAATTCTGGACATGCGATTATATTTATATAGTTTTAAGAGTGTCGATACAGATTGTTTTTACTAAATGGCATGTATAAATATTAATAATAAATTAATAAATATATTTTTTTAAAAATATTTACATAAATTATTCTTGAGCGAACTTCAAATTTTATTTAATTCGAAAAATATATAATTTCTGTAATAAATGCTTACAAAATATAATTTTATGCCAAAAATATGTGTTCAAAAGTGCCCCACAGTGAGGGTAATTCCGAACAGTTTGTCAAATCTTAAGTATCTTATAGCGATTACACACTTGAGGATGATCCTCGGGAGGATCATCTAAGAGGATGATCCACCGTGGATCATCCTCGAGTGTGTAAAGGTGTGGATCATCCCTAATTCGTGGATGATCCTGCACCTTTACGCACTCAAATGTGGATCATCCTCAATTTGTGGATGATCCTCATCTTTACACACTCGAAGATGATCCTCTTTGTCGACCCCCACTAGCGTCAACTTTGGTTCCTGCCGCACTCAACTTTCAATTACAGTAGAGTTCTCATAATCGGCGCAATTGGGACCCAATTTGACAGAATCGTCAACCCTGTAATCGGCGCAATTTTGAAAATATTCAAACGGTTTTTAGATCGGAATTGGAATAATGTACAATGAATAATGTCGACAGCTTTTATTTTATTGATAGGGTTGTGCTGGTATGTTTTCTTTCCATTTTAACACATGTTGATCAAACTTAACTTTTTCACAAAATAATTGACGAATAATGGCCGTTGAATTCAAACAAACAATTTTTGAATGCACGCCGGAAACGTCACGCCGATTATGAGAACTCTACTGTACATCTACACGAGAGGGTTGCCACCTTTCGCCCTACTGAAGTCTTGAAACATCATAGCAAAATATCATACAAAATGAGTAAAAAATATGGCATATTTTAACATAAAATATAGAACTGTTCCTCAAGTAGAGACGTTACTTGAGTCAAGAAGCCA
>CAKKOB020000185.1:62927-77946 GCA_918844115.2 Phlebotomus perniciosus | reverse complement strand
ATAGTGTTTTGCGAAAATGTACAAAAAAGTTTGTATTAAATTAAAATTGACTCTAATTTAAATGGGTAAATTGTTTAATTAAATATAATTTTACAATGAGTGCATATAATGCTATTTTCTGTTTAAAAAAAAGAGAGGAAAAATTGGTCCTAAAAGGCTCTTAAACGAGATTAAAAAATGTTCATTTTCGCAAAACACTTTCCGCGATGTAATCACGTTACGTCAATTTAAGAGATACTATTGCTGTCTAATAGTATAATTTTCTAATTATAATTTCGAAGAAAAAAAAAGGGAAATCCAAAAAATGGGCACCGAATATTTTGCATAAAAAATGATCATTTGAGAAGAATTTAAGTGTTTTAAATAAAAATCTTTGAATGTCGATACAATTGTGTGTATGTGAATGAATTTAGTGAGCGAGAGGGAAGGCCAATAAAATCAATATATGATTGAGATAAAAAGAGTCATCAAGTGCGATAAATGAGAAAATTACACCTGAATGAACCAAAATAAATGTATTTTCCGAATTTTCTAGGTACTAAGTTCACAATAAATAGTAAATATACATGCATAAATAGATGATTTCAATAATGAGCGATAAAAAGAGGTGGAATTTTTGTGATAAATTACATTAGGATGACAGTTATTAGGTTATCAATTATCGGAACAAAAGTAGTAAAAATAAATTCGTGTTATTATTTATATTACCTACATACCGAAAAAAAGAGAGGAAATAATAACTATCGTAGTGTGTTCGTCATGTATCCCTTGTAGTACTGATAGATATCATGAGGATTTCTTTTGGTTTTCACTGATAAACGCAGTGAATGAATAATAATTGATAGCCTAATTTCGTTGATATTTCATTTCTCAATAAGGCAAAAGATTATCAGTGTTGGGAAAAAAATCTAATATATTTTGGGTTCGACAGGTTTCAAGCATTTATGATAACTGGCCACATTATATATGAAAGCATGAAATGAAATATAAAATGTTTAATAACGTTAATCTTGTTTAATTCTCAACGTAATCCCCTTCATCTAATTAAAAACACGTCGGTATTTCAGAAAAACCGTTACTACCCGAAAATCAGATATTCTTGTTTTTGTCGTAGGACAATTCTTATGGCAGACAAATTTTCTAATGGGATTTCAAACGCTATCTCTTGTAATTTGTCTTCTACTCACCATTCCTAAGCGCCTCAAAAACATTATCCATGTTAAAAACACTGAAAGACAATGCCTTCCTTCCAAAAGTGCCGGAAAACAAACAAAATCACCCATTTTTCATCAAGAATATCCGTAAAAATAACAGCGAACAACTTTTCGCCGCAACAAATTCAAAGCGTTTAAAACTCATCGACGGCGACACGATGACGTTGCGCGTCGAAAAATTCATCGATCGACGAATGTGGCGACGCCTTGCGGCAATTCTGTGGAAGCATCAGCATCTTTGGCAAAGTTTTCGAAGGATTCCGTGCAAAACATTCTTGTGCTTCAAACAGGGGTAAAAAAGTGTGTTTTGGCGTGAAAAACATAGTGCAATTGTGCCCAAAAACACATGGATCAATTGGATGCAGTTGGATGTGTCCAATTGTGGGTGTATCGGGACTTTTTCGGACATTCTCTGCCCTACACATTTGTCGCCATCGAGTGGCCTGAGAAATAAAATGGCGACTGAAAATTAGAGAGATATTTTTTCTCGTTCCCAAAGTTGAGAAAATATTGTGTGAAATTTCCCTTAATTTCTGCTAATACTAATAATGCCAAAACCATTTAAAGTGTTTTATTGTGATAAATATAAGAATTTTGGTGGTAAAATCATCCGAGACAAGAGATATTCGTATTTTTTTACGTAATCATTAAAATGAATCAGGTAAAAATATCATTAAAATACGTTTAAATTGTCTATTTCAGCTGAGAAAAACACTATTTCGCTTCTAGGGATCTCCCTGGTTGCATTTTTGTGAAAAAGGGTGTGGCTGCCATTGAGAAGTCACGGGAAAAAAGTCATTTCTCCAGAGACGACAAAGTCTTTGTTTACCCGGATAAAAATGCCTAAAAATGTAAATAATCCTTAATTGTTCCACCTTTTTGTCCATCTCTAATGATTCTCCAGTTTTTCAGCTTTCCAACAAGGTGCACTTTGTGAAAATTGAAGGGGGACCCTTTTTCGCAATTTTCACTTTTATTCAACACTGCATCCAAAATTGGATGTTTTCATCACAACAAATGACCAATTTGCCATCATTTCACCTAGTTTTACAAGAATTTTCCCCATTTTTCCATTTGTCGTGCGTCAATTTGTATCCTGAGTCACTTTTCCGGGTGTTTTTGGGGGAAAGTCTGTGATTTTTGGTGAAAAAACCACAAGAATTAGCCCCTGACAAGGTTATGTTTAGATTTTCCCGCCAATTTTTCTCACAATTCCACTGTGAGTGTTCTCCAGACATTCCCTGATCTCTCTGGCAGTGTCTGCCACCCTTAGAAAGTTGGAGAATCTTCCCAGGAGAACCAATAGATTGTGCAAAGAAAAAGTTGTGAAGACTTGTAAAAAAGGGAATCTCACTCTCATTTTATCCCTCTTTGATCCAGGAGAAGGAGGACAAAAGTGAGTCAAATGAATCCAGCAGTGATAATAGCAAAAGTGAATCGAGTTCGGACTCTGAAAGGTGTGTAGAATTTTCTTCCCTGGATGGGCTTTTTCCTAAGATTAAACACTTACTCGGATGTCCTATGTTTTCGTAATAGTGAATCAGATTCGGGAACATCAAGTTCTGGATCCAGCCAGAGGTCCGACAGATCACAGAGTGAGAGTCCCGTGAAGACTCAACTCAATCAGTCCAAGAACGACAAGTCCAACACGTCCGAGGAGGACAATACCGGCAAGAATAGTGATGAGGATGAGGAGGAAGAGGAGGACTCGAGTGATGATGACATTTACACAAACACTCGCACAGGGAATCGCGAGGATTACCAGAATTCCGAGAAGAGTAGCCCCGATGTAAGTGCTAAAGTGAAAACTCTTTTCTTCCTTCTTTTTTGAATTCATTGATTTATCGTCCACTTTTTGGCGTTTCCTTTTCGGACCCTCCTTTTTCTCTCGTTTTCCTTTCAATTGATCGCGTGAAGGATGACGAAGACTACAAATACCGACGAAAACCGCCCCCGAGGAAGAAGGCGCCCGCCAGAACTCAGAGTCGCCCAAAAAAGAAAAAGTAAGTGGATTTTTTAATGTTTTTCCTGGTGTTTCGTCTTAGGACCTCAAATTTTGAGTGATGATTTCTCAGTGACAAGTGAATATTTCAAAGGATTTCTCAAGTGAATTGAATATTTTTTACGATTTTTATTGAATTTCCAAAAAATATTTCCGGTTTTTTTTTTATTAATTTTGCAATTTTTAGTGGACTTTTGTGTAAATTTTGTTTTATTTATCTTTTTGTTTTTACTGTTTTTAGCCTTAAAAGTGTTGGTGAGTAGTAGAAAATACTTTGAATATTTTTCAATTTATAGACATTTTTTGGGATGCTTTGGGACCCTCATTTATTTTCAGGAAATAAAAAATAACGTGATGCTTTTTATGTAAAGCTTTGTAAATAGTTTTTCGAGGGAAATATTTTAACCATCTATGGGAATAAATAATGGTGTTTAATATTTTTTCAAATAAATGTTAGTTCCTATGAGTTTTTGGGAAATTTTGGATTAAAGAAAACTGCGTTTTGCTATTTCATTTAAAATTTCTAGAAATTTTTTGAGTTTTTTATATCTAGCATTTCAAACGTTCTTTTGAAAATAAATTTAAAATTAGGGAACTCAAAGAAACTTTCAAAATTTTGCAAATGATGCAAAGTATAGTTTTTGAACTTGACTTTCAATCAACCCTGTGATTTTTTTATGAATGTTTTCCTAGTTCCTAAATTTTAAGTCATTTTGATTTTTTACAAATCTAAATTTCGAAAATATGTCAATGTTTCTATACGTTTCCAGTGCAAGCAATCTCAATTATTCTTATTTTGAAAGGTTTTCAAAGTTTTGAATTATTTGAATAATGCTGCTACTTTTGCAAAAGATTTCATTGAAGACTTAAATGGCTTGCAAAGACATTAAGTTGATTAAATCAACATGAAAAGGGCGCTGAGATCGCATTTTCTGAAAGTTTTTTATTCAAAATGGCGAAGAATTATATCAAAATGGTTTGATATAACAAAAAAATAAAATTGTCTTAAAATATTTAACTTCATTTGACTTGAATGAATGGATTTTAATTCAATTTTGTTGTACAATTTATAGTTTGTCTGATGTCACGAAGTTTAACTTAAACAATGGTATTTTAACTGTGAAGTGCTATACTAAATAAAACGGAAGAGAATAATAAAGATAAGAAAATAAAAATAAAACAATTTTCCTATAAATTTTATCTTGAATGTTATGCAGAGTCAGAACTTTCTAGAAATCTTGAATGGATGGGGGTAAAAATGTCTTTTCCGGAGAGAAATCACCTCAAAATTTGCCCAACACCAAACAAAGAAAAAATATCTGGTAAAATCCTTCAAATTTACTCATTATCTTGTGTTTTATTGAACAGCAATCGATGGCATTCGGGTACTTCAGACAGTCCGACCGAGAGTGAGGAGGATGCCACACCGTATCGCCGGTCAGCGGTGAGCAGCAGTAACAAGAAGCGATCTGTGAAGAAGAGAGTGAAGAACAATTACTCATCGGATGCGTACAGTGACAGCGATGATGAGAAGAAGCGCGGCGGATCACGAAGAGCCGCCACGACGACGGTGAGTTACAAGGAGGCGAGTGATGATGAGAAGACGGGATCAGAGGACTTGATCGATGTCGACTATGATGAGTCACCGCCGGCGGATGAGGAGGCCAACAAGTCAGAGACAATTGAACGGATCATTGGTAGGCGGGAGGGAAGGAAGGGCGTCACGGGGAATCAGACAACTGTGTATGCCATTGAGGAGGCGGGAGTTGATCCCAATGAGGGTGGAGATGGTGAGACGGAGGAGCAGTATCTCATCAAGTGGAAGGGATGGTCACACATTCACAACACATGGGAGAGTCAGGAGTCGCTCAAGGAGCAAAAGGTGAAGGGTATGAAGAAGTTGGAGAACTATATAAAGCGCGAGAGGGACATTGAGATGTGGCGGAAGAATGCTGGTCCTGAGGATATTGACTACTTTGAGTGTCAAATGGAGTTGCAGTTGGAGTTGCTGAAGAGCTACAACTATGTGGATAGGATAATTGCAAAGACAGTGAGAATGGATGGGGGCGTTGATTACTACTGCAAGTGGGAGTCATTGCCGTATGCGGAGGCCACGTGGGAGGATGCAAGCCTAGTCAGCCGAAAGTGGCCACAGAAGATCAGTGAGTTTAATGATCGTGAGGGATCGAAGAAGACACCCTCGCGACACTGTAAAGCCCTAAAGTATCGGCCAAAGTTTCACCATCTCAAGACCCAGCCGGAATTTATGGGTGTTGATCGTGATCTCATTTTGCGTGACTATCAAATGGATGGCCTAAATTGGCTGATATTGTCGTGGTGTAAGGAGAATTCGGTGATTCTGGCGGATGAGATGGGTCTGGGCAAGACAATTCAGACCATCTGCTTCCTCTTCTACCTGTTCAAGGTGCAATCCCTCCATGGACCCTTCCTCTGTGTTGTCCCCCTCAGCACAATGACAGCGTGGCAGCGAGAGTTCACGCTGTGGGCGCCAGAGATGAACATTGTCACATATTTGGGTGATGTTCAATCTCGTGAGATCATTCGTCAGTACGAGTGGTCATTTGCATCGTCCAAGAGGCTCAAGTTTAATGCCATTCTAACGACTTATGAGATTTTGCTTAAAGATAAAACATTTCTGGGATGCTTGAGTTGGGCAGCTCTACTGGTGGATGAGGCGCATCGACTGAAGAATGATGACTCCCTACTGTATAAGGCTCTCAAGGATTTCGACACCAATCTCAGACTTCTCATCACGGGAACACCACTGCAGAACTCACTGAAGGAGCTTTGGGCCCTCCTGCACTTTATTATGCCGTCAAAATTTGAGAGTTGGGAGACTTTTGAGCGAGAGCACGGAAATGCAGCGGATAAGGGATATACGAAATTGCATGGACAATTGGAGCCGTACATCCTCAGGCGCGTGAAGAAGGATGTGGAGAAGAGTCTCCCGGCAAAGGTGGAGCAAATCCTTAGGGTGGAGATGACATCGATTCAGAAGCAATACTACAAGTGGATCCTAACGAAGAATTTCAATGCGCTGCGGAAGGGTGTGAAGGGTTCAATGTCGACATTTCTCAATATTGTCATTGAATTGAAGAAGTGCTGTAATCATGCTGTTCTCATTCGTCCACTGGAGTATGAGGCACAAATGACACAGGAGGATCCGGCACAGCAACTTCTCCGCGGGTCAGGCAAGTTGGTGTTGCTGGACAAGTTGTTGTGTCGTCTCAGGGAGACGGGACATAGGGTGTTGATATTCTCGCAAATGGTGAGGATGCTGGACATCTTGGCTGAGTACCTGCAGAAGAGACACTTCCCCTTTCAACGACTCGATGGGAGTATCAAGGGGGAGATCAGGAAGCAGGCACTGGATCACTTTAATGCTGAAGGATCATCAGATTTTGCCTTTCTGCTGTCCACGAGAGCAGGTGGTCTGGGCATTAATCTCGCCACTGCTGATACAGTGATTATATTCGATTCTGACTGGAATCCACAGAATGATCTGCAAGCTCAAGCGAGAGCTCATAGAATTGGTCAGAAGAATCAGGTAAATATCTATCGATTGGTCACGGCGCGGAGTGTTGAGGAGGAGATTGTCGAGAGGGCGAAACAGAAGATGGTACTGGATCATTTGGTGATACAACGAATGGACACAACGGGCAGAACTGTTCTGGACAAGGCGAGCAACAGCAACACCACCCCATTCAATAAAGAAGATCTGTCGGCCATTCTCAAGTTTGGCGCTGAGGAATTGTTCAAGGATGAACAGGATAATGACGATGATCTCGTGTGTGACATCGATGAGATCTTGCGAAGGGCAGAGACGAGAGATGAGGCACCAACGATGGCGGGTGATGAGCTCTTGAGTGCCTTCAAGGTGGCCAGTTTTGCGGCATTTGAGGAGGACAAGCAGCTGAGTCCGATGGATTCTAATGCCGATGATCAACATGATGGTGACACAAAGGATTGGGATGACATCATACCAGATGACTTTCGTAAGGCCGTCGAGGAGGAGGAGAAGAACAAAGAGATGGAGGATCTATATTTGCCGCCTAGAAGGAAAACCCTCCATCAGCTCAATCAGGCGAATGATTCCGGTGGGGCGTCATTTGGGGTGAAGAAAAAGCGTAAACGCCAGACTGATGATTCAGATGATGGCAGCGAAGCGAGTGCTGAGGATCGACCCAAGAAGAGGGGAAGGCCACCAATCAAAGAGAGAATTTCTAACTTTACCGATCAGGAACTGAGACGATTCATCAGGAGCTACAAAAAGTTTCCGGCACCGCTCAAGAGACTGGAGGCGATTGCCTGTGATGCTGAGCTGCAGGTGAGATTTCTCGAAGCTTTCCTTTCGTAGTTGAAACATTGTACTAATGTGAGAACATTCACACTGAAGTATACGATTTAGTAGGAATTCATTTTGCAACACTTTAGGGGTTTCTATTTGCCATTAAGTGGTTTAATTTTGATTGCTGCATTTAAGTTCGAACTGATGGAAAAAAAATCCTAGCATTGATCCGATTGATCCAGTATAAACCAAACCGTTCTAGTAACTGGGCTTTTAAAAAGAAAGATACCCCATTAGACTTTGACCTCAATAGACGCATTAAATAGTACTTGATACCTAATTGTTGAAGATAACCGGATAATGACTTAACATAATGATCTTAAGGAGAACTCTTAAATTGATTGTGTATTCTCCTAGACTTATGAACGCCCCTTTTTATTGATTTCCAGGAGAAACCTCTGGCTGAACTGAAGAAGATCGGTGAGATGCTGCGAAAGCGGTGTGTCACATTTCTCGATGAACATTCCAAAGAGAATGATAATGATGCTAATGGGGTGAAAAAGAGAGGTGCCCGGGCGGGATTCTCAGTTAAATTTGGCGGTGTGTCATTCAATGCGCGCACCCTGATGGCATGCGAAGAGGAGCTTCAGCCACTGGACGAGGTGATTCCCGGTTCGGCAGATGAGAGACTCAAATGGGTGTTGGACATTAAGACACGTCCGGCTAACTTTGATGTTGAGTGGCTGGTGGAGGAGGATTCAAAGCTCCTCTGTGGTATCTATCAGTATGGTATTGGATCGTGGGAGGCCATGAAGATGGATCCGTCATTGGGATTAGCGGAGAAGATACTGTCGAATGATAACAAGAAGCCCCAGGCGAAACACTTGCAATCTCGTGCGGAGTATCTACTGAAGATCATCCGGAAGAATGTGGAGTTGAAGAAGGGGATTATGAAGCAGAAGAAGCCACGAAAGGCCAAAGAGGCGGCTAAGGTGGTGTCTAAGGAGATTGTTGAGAATGAAGATGCCTCCTCGGGAGATGATAAGAAACATCCGAAGAAGGAGAAACGAATCTCCGAGACAGATACGAGTGTTAATAATGTTGAAGAGAGTTCTTCTAATGGTTTGAAGGTTGGCGAGAAGAAGGCCAGAGGGAAGCATCAGAAGGAGTCGAAGAAGACAAAGAAGAGAAATGCCGATGGTCCAATGCACTTTACCGCCAATAATGAACCACGAGCATTAGTGGTACTCGGTGATCTTGATCCGTCGGTGTTTAATGAGTGCAAAGAGAAGATGCGTCCTGTTAAGAAGGCCCTGAAAGCCCTTGATAATCCCGATCAGAGTCTCAGTACACAAGAACAGGTGAATCACACGAGAGCTTGTCTATTGAGTATTGGGAAGCAGATTGATGAGTGTCTGTCGCAGTATCGCGATGCGGATAAGGTGAAGGAATGGCGAAGCAATTTGTGGTACTTTGTATCAAAATTCACAGAATTTGATGCGAAGAAGCTGTTTAAACTGTACAAACACGCTCTGAAGAAGAATGACGATAAAGATAAGACTGCGGACAGTGCGGAGGTGAATGTCAAGACACCGACGAAAGTTAAGAGCAATGCTACAAATAGCAATGACGCTGATGCGACAAAGGATTCGGGCAGGAGACGCGATAGGAAGGATAACAAGAGGAGGCATTTGACATCACAGAGTGGAGCAACGACAAGCGGTGGGGTGAGCAGATCGAAAGATGGCAGGAATGATCAGAAGATGGAGGGCAATGCGAGCAACAGTATAGATAGCAGGAATGAAGTGGATGGGATGAAGCGACGCCTGGAAGAGGGAGAATGTGAACCTGATGGAAAGGATACGATCAACTACAAAAGACTGAATGCAGATTCAAGGTAAAAATCATTTATTAATTCCTTTTAAAAAGTGTTTCAGATCTGATGGTGTTTTTTCTCTCTCTTGTTTATTTTAGAATCCGCGACAAGGACGATAGGAAGAAGTGGGATGACTACAACTCAGGAAACGATCGGATTAGGAATAGGCGAAATTCTGGATGTCAATTGTCGCCACTCATGTCCTTGCCACGATCAGGTCCGATTTCATCAGTCAATCAGAGAGTTCCTATGTATTCGGGTGATCCGAGAGATGGACGACTACCCTATCCGGATTCGTCGCTTGATCCTCGCTGGGGCGTCAGGGACAGGTGAGATCACCAGGAAGATCTCTTTTAATTAGAAAGTCTCTAATGGTTTAATTCTTCGCGGAATACTTAGGTTCAACGATCACAAGAGATATGACTACGGAAGGCCACCGGGAGGAGGATACCACAGGGATCG
This sequence comes from Phlebotomus perniciosus, assembly GCA_918844115.2. Lineage (NCBI taxonomy): Eukaryota > Metazoa > Arthropoda > Insecta > Diptera > Psychodidae > Phlebotomus > Phlebotomus perniciosus. Next base: position 68,083 of record CAKKOB020000185.1, on the reverse strand, counting down.
AGATCATCGCGACAGAGATCGCAGAATTGATAAGAGAAGGTAAGATTCTGTCATGTCATCTGAGGAGATCTTAAGTAATGACTATAGAGATAAAAGTGAGATGCTGTGTGAATGTTTTCTGGTAAATATTGGCTTTTGGTCTGCGTGGTGGAGGTCAAAGTTGTTGTTTACTGTTAATACAAGTGAAATGCCCAATAACAAGTCAATTTTGATATTTTCATACCATTTTATGCATACAGAAATAGATTATGTTGATTTTGTTAAATACATATAGGATTTTCGTTGCAGAGTTTTATTAAAAATTTATTATTCTGCTATTTGCGTGATCGATCAAAATTTGTGATTAAAAGCTTCTGGCGAGTAATTTCATGTCAATTACCATTACTTCCTAATCACGCAAGACTTAATAATCCACATTGATATCGATTAGTTATGGGAAGACTTTTTAGTAAGTTAATGCGATAAACATGGGAGAAATTTTAATTTTTTGTCACTTTTGACATGAAATTTTTACAATTTGCCATAAATTTATTATTTTGAAACAAATTGAGACCAAAATTTGACAAATTATCAAATGCAGGCATTGTAGATACTGATAATTTCATTAAACGAACTGTATCTACACTCCGGTGGAAGAAAATAATCATGAGAGACTCGAGTAAAGGGGCTGGTACCTTATCCCAGTTCTTCGCATAATTATAAATCTTCCCTTAGAGAAAACTTCTGCTAAAGTCATACAAATTAGTAAGAAGTTATGATATCCATGTAAGTTCTGTTTAATATATTAAGTTCTCTTAGAACTTTTATCAGGAAGCAAAAATCGATACAAAATTGAATCAAATGAGTTCAATGCTTATCAGTTTGGATTGATATGCTTGAACTGAGTACTCAGGGCTATTCTTTTCAGGCTGTTTAGTCAAACTTAACCACTTAGCAATACTAAAATTGTTTTTTTTATTTTATGATCTTGTTTGCAATTAGTTTTTCATCAACTTTTTGATAGTAATGACGTAATTTCACTCTTCTAAGTTTTTCTTGAGTCCATTAACTTGATTAATCATCAACATGTCTTTATTTTATGCCATAACTCCCTCCCCCTTCCCCAATATCAAACACTTGTCTTTCGGCATTAATCTTAAAAAACATTATTAATAATTTTTTATTGCGTCTAATACAGTTTTTCAAGGTAAAAAGTTGAAAAGCTTGTTTTATTGCAAAGCTCTTGGAACTTCTAAAAATCCTTCACTTGTTTTAAACTTTTTGGAATGAGTTTATTTGAAGGATAAAAAATCCCATAATCAGAATTTATTACCTAAGTTTTAAATGCTCTTGGAATTTTATTATTTGTGAGAGAACGTCAATATACTTGGACCTCTGGATAGGTGTTAACTTATCCCGCGTACACAATGCACAAAGGCCTTTATTCTAAGCTGGTAATTTTTGGCTTCCGACTGATTTTACTTAAAATATTTTCTTTTATGAGATTCAATGATTTAATGCATCTTTTGGGTTCTTTCTTGTTCAATTCTATTTTTCAGTATCTTTGTTGCAAACAAAGGTCATTGATTTATCAATGTCATGAGAGAGATAGAGAGTGCTCCGCTTTGCATTTAAATATATTCTCAACTGGTTCTTCTTATTTGTAGATATCCATCTGGTCATGGGAACTACGGGAGTGGTCTGTACCTGCCGCCAGGCTCCTACTATCAACCTCCGGGCGACATGGCGACCGGCTATCGGGGTCGATATGATCCACCGGGTGGGAGTTCGATTGATTGGAATAGAGATCGAGAATATGTTGAGTATCGTCGTGACTTCGATAGACGACCGCCGCCCGCCAACTCGCAATAGAGTGGCGCGGCGGAAGAGAAAGAGAAAGAAAGAAAAAGGGAAAACATTTAAAGAAGAAATTAGTTGAAGTTATAGTGTTTAACATTAAGGAGAATTGCGCAGAGTAAATTAATTATTTTCACCAAGTAAAAGAGAAAAAAAAACAGAGAAACAGTAAAACACAAGAATCTCTCTCGTGAGAAGTGAGAGACTCTAGTATATCAGAAAGAGAGAGAGAAACAGTTTTCCCCCTCTTGTGCATTTTCTTTTTCTACAATTTGATCGTGAAAGGGACTGGGGAGGAGGAAATCAATCACACGCAAAGAACAAAAAAAAAAACATAAGCTGAATGTGTATTATTTGTAATTTAGGCATGAATTTTCTTTTCTTGTGAATATAAGAGAATCAAATCGGGAGGAATATTTAATAAAAACAGAAAGAAAAAAATATTTAGAAAAGATGAAGAAAATATAGATTTAAGCATGAGCGATTGTGGGTGAGTGAGTTGATTCTTGATTTTGTCCAGGGAGCAAAGAAAAAAATAATATGATTGACTAAAAAAACGACCCTGGGGGAATTTTAGTGTGAATGTCGAATAGGGTTATCTTATTTAAATGACATGGAAGATATATTAATAGAAAAAAATGATTATTGTAAATAATACAATAAAATGATAAGTTTTAAGTTTGCCAATAAAGAGAGGAAGAGAAAAATGAGTAAAAAAAAAAGACCTGATAATCTTTCATTTCCTTATTTTACTTCTTCAACAAAATGTCAGGACTTTGCACAGAATCTCTCTCTCGGTGATCACTTCTTTGGAATTTTCGCAGCGTGTCATTTCTTGGCGAGCGCGAAGCCCAGACCCAGCAAACCGCCCACCACCAGGGCCGCTCCGCCGGCCACTGCAACGCCAATCATGCCCTCTCGCTCCATCTTCTTCTTGATGATCTGCTCCAGGGTGATCACCTGCTGGTTGTTTGGCTCGATCTGCAGGAAGCTACGCACGTATTTGAGCGCCACTGTGTATTCCTTGATGCGAGTGTGTCCAATGGCGAGATAATAGATGTAATCACGCTTCCCTTCAGCGTGTCTGGTGGCCAAATCCTCCAGCAGGATGATCCCCTTCTTGATGTCTGCCGCATAGTTACTCCTCACCAGGCACCAGGCGTACTCAAACTGTGTCTTGTGGCTGACATTCTGCTGGTGCAACTCCTCTTGGTACTTCTTCTCGAATTTCTGGCCAGAGATTAACAAAAAACGGTGAGTCACAATTGCGTTTCTTGTCCGGGAAGAGCCAAGGGAAGAGCAATTACATTTCACAACGACTCCATTGTGATTGCAATTGGGGGCCATGGCATGCAGTTTTCTGACTCACCTCCAACTCCTCTGGGGGCACAATCTCATTGAGAATCTCTTCCATTATTATTCACTGGCAAACATAGACTAAAATAGCCAAAATAGCCTCAAGAAATAAAGATGTGTTTTATTTTTCACGCAACACAGGTGACAGGTGACTATCATATCAATCGATCAGTCGATTAGTGTAGAATATTAAACAACTGTGCGTAAAGAAATGTAATAAAAGATATTTCCTCACTATTTTCTATTTTACTTATAACTTTTTCCATTTTTTCAAGAAACCTCTCAAACCATAAGCCAGCGACTTATTTTATTCATATTCCTTTTTTATTAATTCATGTAAAATAAACACAGACACCTACAAAATTTTATTACCCGTCTTAATTCATCACTCACAAAACTGTCAAATCAAAAATCGATGAATTTGAATCTTCAAACTAACATCAGCGCCACGGCGGCTCAACGGCAAATCACGAGGTGGGGGTATAATTTTGCAATTGTTTTCTTGCAACACTTGTCGGTGCATGTGCGGCGGCTTTGTGATTTTTCTCACTGAAAACGACACCTTTCCCGTGATAAAAGTGCCAAAATAGAGCAATAAGTGCGCAAACAAGCATCCAACAGCACCTCCGCCGTCGTTCCAGGGCGTCGAGCCGGGGAAATTGGGTGAGTGTTTTGCACAAAAAAAAGTTTCTTCCGCCCCCAAATCGATGCTACTCCTCAACATAAACATATCGGCTGTTGTACTTTCCGTAGTAAGTGAGCTCAAATTGGATGAATATTGTGAGATAGATTCCAATTGTCTGGGCCATTTCGCTCAGAAGTCTCATGTCGATAGTCATAAACTCCCAGGCGGTGAGATTGAATGAGCCATGGAGGCCGCTTAGAGTGAATTTTCTGAGGGTTTTCCCAAAAGTCGCCATAGAAGCGCACTTTGGCTGAATTGAGAGGATTTTCACAAAGATTCTCTTCCTCTGATTCTTGTACGCCTCTCCGCTGAACATAAGGGGCAGCAGGGTGAGGATGAAAGGGGTGGAGCAGAGGGAAGACTCTGGAAGAGAAAGCAAATTTTTTCTGCAATTTTGTAAAGTTTTTTTTTCTTAATTTCCTGGGATGTTGGTAGGAAATGAGGGAGTATTTTAAAGGATCTGATAAGGTATCCTTTCATAAAGTTTCATTCTAGAATAATTCCAGAATTAGTGAAAAAGTTTTTCCTCTTTGTTCTTGAATAAATTCTGAGTCTTAGAGATTTTCTCTGGTTTCTCAAAACATCCTAGTCCATCCTCGCTGGTCCCTGCGTCTTCCACTTTATTGATCAGATTTTCCATCTTCACTTTTGTAAATCCAAAAGGTCTGAAAACTTTTTAAACATTCCTTTTCTGGAAAATTTGAAAATTTTGGATGCATTTTTACTCTAATTTACAAAATGAATGATATTCCTTTAAAAATTCTTTATATACCTACACTGAAAGAAATTTTGAAAAAAATCTTTGAATTTCTAGTCATTTTTTTCAAATTCTTTCTAGTAGAAAATTTGTCAAATTATTCTGGTAAATATTTCGTTAAATCCTTTTTAAAAACTTCGTCAAATTTCCAGTAGATACTTCGTCTACTTTCTAGTAGAAAATTCGTTAAATTACTAGTCAAAATTTTGTCTAATTTCCATTAGAAATCGTCTGATTTTTAGTAGAAAAATCGTTGATCTTCTATACAAAATTTCGTCTAATTTTTAGTAGAAATCGTCTGATATCTATAGTACAAATTCCGCCAAACTTCTAGCAGAAAATTCGTTGAGTTTCTAGTCGATATTTCGTTGAATTTCTAAGTCGAGATTTCGTCAAATTTCTAGTTGAAATTCCGTCAAATTTCTAGACGAAATTTCGTCAAATTTCTAGTCGAAATTTCGTCAAATTTCTAGTCGAAATTTCGTCAAATTTCTAGTCGAAATTTCGTCAAATTTCTAGTCG
>CAKKOB020000185.1:29450-62827 GCA_918844115.2 Phlebotomus perniciosus | reverse complement strand
AGTCGAAATTTCGTCAAATTTCTAGTCGAAATTTCGTCAAATTTCTAGTCGAAATTTCGTCAAATTTCTAGTCGAAATTTCGTCAAATTTCTAGTCGAAATTTCGTCAAATTTCTAGTAGAAACTTCGTCAAATTTCTAGTAGAAACTTCGTCAAATTCCTAGTCGTAATTTCGTTAGGCTCCTAGTTACAATAATACAAAGTCCCGTTAAATAAATATTTTACAAAAATTTCATAAAAAATAAAAGATTTTCTACTCCTTGGAAAAATTGGAGATAACTTTATTTGAGAAACTCACCCAAAACATTGGTAGTCGACGTCCTGAAAAAGGCCTTAAAGTTCCAATAGAAATCCACCGTGAGGAGGATACAGTAGCTCGTGATAATGCCCAGAATTGACAGAGCAAAAGTCTTCTTCAGTAGAGATGCGCATAGCCACAATTCGTTGGTTATCTTCCAGCAAATCTTCACACTTCGTCTATCAGATGGGCAAATCTTACCGCCTTGAGAGATTCTTGAGAGAATTTCCGCAATCTCTTGAGAGACTCCCTTGAGGATTTTCACGTGGAGGATGTAGAGAAAAATGAGGGATCTGCTGATGAGAGAGGGCAAAAAGGCTGCACTTCTGTGCCTTAGCCAGGGATAGTCTTCACGGAGACGAATCAGAATGAAGATCTCAATGAATGTTGCTCCTCCATTGAAGAGGAAAAAAATCCATAAATATTTCTTATAAATCCTCCCAAAAATATCCACTGAATAACCATCAGGAATCTCTTCCAAGAGATGAGAAATGTTGATAAATCTCTGCCAGATTCTACGAAGGACTTCCCTCTTCCGGATACTTTCCGTGAGAGCGAGAATTTGTGTCGCCACGGCAAATGCCAGCTGGCAAATGTCTAGAATTGCCCCAAGAGTTGTACGAACATCAAAAATCATTTCCTTAAACATCAGAGCAATTGTGAGGGTGAAAATTGCGAGAATTATGTAGAAGATGGTGAGAAAGATCAGTGATTTCTCTCGCGATCGCGTCACATTCACAGTGATCGGAAATAGAGCGAGAATTTGGAAGAAGAGCAAAATTGGGCACGATTGAGCTGACATTTGCCTCACGATCGACAATTTCGTGATCAATTTGTGATAAATTTATTGGCAATACCGCAAAACTGTGTGTAGCTTCTACAAAATTACATTTCTTATTACTTATGTTGAACGTACGGGTGACAATGAAAAGGAAAGAAATCACAATTGAACATCACACACAATTGCTGCAAGTTTGCTCAAGTGATGGCATCTCATACGAAAGTAATTCCAATCTGTGATCTACCGAATTCAAATTGAATTAGTATAATTAAGTACATCCCCATTGTGGTGGTAAACTGCAAGGAAGAGAGAGAGAATAGAGGGCAAGTTATAGAGTTTTATATCAACATACAAACTCTACCTACTGAATAAACATAAATTTCATAAATATTTTATGCAATTTATCCCCCTCATTGTTTCACGCGTGTGTAAAGACCACAAGGGAAAAAAAATTGTATATGTGAAATATTATGGAAAAAAGACTTTAGTTGAAAGTGAATTTTTTTCTCGTCAACGAAAGTGAAGTTTTTTTTTACTATGGGAACTCCATGAGTTTTTCTCAAGAAAAAAATTCTTCAGGGTGCGTGAATTTTTAAAGTAAATTCCCTCTTTGTGCTTTATTGTCTCAAGAGTGAGATATTTCGTTAAATTTTTAATGAAATTGGTGCAAATTTAGCTGGACTTTAGGGTTTAATTGAAAGGAATTAAGATTGATGAGAGTATGATTGCTCTGGGAGCATAAAGTTCTTCCAATATGAATCACAATATAAATTCTAATCAGTCTTTTTTATGATGGAGTTTAATTAAATCACGAAAAAGCACTTTTTTAATGCAACTCTACAGTACAGTGTTTGAAAATTACACGCACTGATTCGGTTTAGTTGAAGTTTATTTATTTTATTAATGGAATTCTTAGTGGAAATTTATCTCAATGCTGCGCATACAATTCATACCAGTCACTGTTTCTTTATCAACAATTTAGAATGCACTTTCCCACAGTCTCTCTAGGATTATTTATCACGCAAAATTCTTGCAAATATATGGATAGAATTTGTGCCTTTTTTTCGTGCTCCTGAACACGTCAAATCTGTCCTATATAGAAAAGAGTATTTACGAAAAAAATGGGTATAAAAAAAACAGAAAAAGGACTGACACGTGAGAAGGATTTATTGCCATGATTGCCACAGCATAAAATGGCAGAGAAAGAGAGAGAGAAAGGAAAGTAAAAAATATAAAATGCCACTTACCGCGGTAAAGAGTTTAAAATCAAGAAGAAAAATCCCCTTGGGAGCAAATTCGACTTTCAAGAGATGAATTTGCACAGCAAATTGATGGAGAGTCTCACTGTGGGCTTCCATCTGGAGCTCGTGAAGATTCCTCAGGATGATTCTTGGTGTTCTCAGTAGAGAATCAGCTGAGCAAACAAGTGGCACCAACGAAAGGATGATGGGTACTGGGCAGAGAAAGGATTCTTTGGAGATGCGAAAACAGAAGAAATAAATAATATTAATGTAATTTTGAGGGTGGATTGTGAAGGGGTGGTGGGAGGGGAAAGACTAATATTGAATTATTCTTTTATTGGGGCGAAAGAGAAGTTGACAATACCTGTGACAACGTACGTTGATCCAACGAGAATCTTGAGAAAACACCAGTAGAGATCGACAATAAGGATGAGAAAGTACATGATGATGATACACAAAAGTGTCCAAGTGAATGATTTATTGATGTTGTAGCATATTTCCCATAAATTTCTATGAATAACCTTTAGAACTTTGATCTTGGCAAGGATATCATGTGCTGGTGGATTGGGGAAAAATTGAATTCTGTGGTGTATCCTTTGTAATTCAACTGCAAGAATTTCCAAATATCCTCGAGTGATATTGATGTACAGTAAGAAATGAAAGATTGCCATTCGAATGCCATTGAAGGGTATCAGTACGGCGACTCTATGTTGAAACCATCCAGTTGGTTCATTGATACCACAAATAATTATAACTTCAACAAATATTGCCATTGTATTGATGGTATTGATAACAGTGACTTCTATCAGGTATTTTTTCAATTTTCTCTCCAAAAACACTTTCTGGTCCGTCACTCCCATGGCGTGTAGTTGAAAATTGATGTGAGAGAGATTTGTCCAAATCTTGAAGATGCGGTCACGTTTGTGAATTGATTCGCAAATTGCAATAAAATATCCCCCAATGGGATAGTAAATTTGTAGTATATCGAGAAATGTGCGAAATTGTGATGATAAATTTAAGATGAATGCCCCATTAAATGCCACGTAGATTGATATTGCGGTCAAAAGGATACAATTTACTGCAATCCACGCACAATTCTTCCACATGGATGTGGAGGAAATGGTGTAAAATCCACTCCATTGAAAGATTTTTGCAAAAATTGCAATGTTGGATGATGTAAAAGTGTGAAAAATGAAGGTTTTCCTCATTTTTTTTTCTTCACTCGTTTTTCAATGCACAAACCAGCGCTCTAATATATTACTCTGCGGGGTTGAAAAACTTCGTCAACTAAGGAAGGATCCTCTTCTTTAAGAATGTGGAGGTGTATGAAAAGTCCTTATGACACAAATTCAATTAATATTCTCCAACATTATTTTCATAATTAATTTGTCGATGTTACATTTTGTAGTATGCTCTTGTCAGGCATCCAGAGAACAACAATTACCATGTAATTGACAATAGAATGGGCGACTGATAGTAGAAACTTGTAGGTGAATATGAAAAAGCCTATTCCAGTCCACGTGAAACACCCATGTAGAAGTTGGAGGGAAAATTGTTTTACCTAATATACAAGAGAAGAAAAGACTTATATTGAGTTTTGTGGAAAATCTCACCATATTTCTCGTTATAATTTATCTAATTACCATTCTGTATGAGTGGATATTTCGTGTTGAATAGGTGGATCTGAATGTATGGAGAATATTTCCGAGAAATGATGAATTTTCTATGCACCTCTGGCAGGAGTGAAAGAGTGCAAAAATCGTTAAAAACGGCGGAATTATGCACAAATGCGATTCTGAAATTAAAGGATTTTTTTTTCATATGGAGTGAAAGGGTTTAAAAATCAAATATGAATGAGAACTTCCATTATTTATCAGCCCTGACTTACGTATAAAGTAAGAATTTGTGGAGAAACGATGATAAGCAATTATCCAATACAGATCACATGTTACACAAATAATTGAGCTGGCGATGAAGAAGAGAAGAAACATTGGGAATCTTCTATTGAGATAATTTAACGAATTTAAGAGCATATTATGGATATTTTTCAGCATTTTCAATTTAGCAACTATTGTTGGTCTTTCTATGGTTATTCCTGCGCAGTAAACAGCATTTCTCATGATGAATCTCATCTCTTGTGAAATAAATATCAAATGGTAATTGATCCAGTCGATAAATGAGATAAAGTATAAAATTCCAAAGCGATTGATAATGAAGGATAATTCACGGGATATCCAGTGTTTCTGCCACTCGGGAACTTGATAAATTGAGACGATAATGTACAATTCCACTGATGTTGAAATGAATTGGAGTAGTATCATTTTCTGCAGAGCGATTTTCCGTATTTTTGCATCAATGGTCAATGAATTTTTCAACTTTTCCACCTCCTGATGCACACAAGCAACTGTTTGCCACAATTTCCTCTCAGCTGAACAACTTTTGAGAGATTCAACAATGAGTGTGATATGGCAAAAAATTGTTGATAGCCACTGGACAATGTCCATGAGTTTCGAGACTGGGTCAGTTTGAACGAAAAATTCTACTCCGTAGTATAATATTGTTGAAATTGTTACAATTAGGACGGCAAGTTGTAAAATGGCAAAAGTGGTAATTAAAAGTCTCTGTTTATTAGTATGGCTAACGAATGAAATGCCCAATATTTGGTTTAACGGCAGGAAACTATAAACACTGTTCACGGAATTCATTTTGTCTGATGGTCAAAAACTAAAGGGAAATTGTGAATTGTCACACCTTTTTATTATATATGGGAAGCTTTTCCGGGGAATATTTTTCATTGTACCAGGATAACTGATAAAATTAATTTTTCGTTTATCCGCACATTAAGTTGATTGGGTGAAAATTAAAATGAATGATTGAATTGGATAAAAATTGTTGTGTAAGTGGTTATTGCTGCTGTCATCTGTGAGAAGAGATAAAATAATATTGTGTGAAAATTGACCTCATAAATTTTTCATAAATTAATTCTTCAACAAGAAATAATGAAAGACATATTAATTCAATTACCGCCAATAGTGTATTGTGGGAAATTTCCAAAAATTGTATTGATGCAACAGTGCGATAGTTGTGAAGTTGAATAGAGAAATTACGTACAGTTCTCGCAAGTTTACCATCGCTCGTGGGTATTTTGTGGAGGGATGCAATTAAATGAATATTGATGATCTTTAGTCGTTGGCATGAATTTGTCAGAATTGTGACGCTTGCAAGGGGACTAAAGAGGACAAGAAATGACTCTGCAAAAGAAAAAAATATGTACAAATTTTAGTAAATTTTTCACACGCAAACCCAGTGAATTTTCATAATAATTAATCTATGACACCTGATAGAAATCTATATAATACTTTTGAGCTTACTCAACAATTTTTTGGCCACATTGTAAATCCACTGTGGATCATTATTTATGCGAAATAATGGATATACCCACCCGGCCGCAATGGTGGTTTCTCAATGAATTTACGATACTTTTAATGATTTATGCGCCTTATTTATCATATTATGCACTACCAGAAGGGATGGAGACAGAGAGCGGATGATGGTTATTTGTGTAAAGAGAGATTTAGAGTGCCTCCACAATGTATACCTGATTAGAATATTAAAATATCAATTTTTACCAACACGATATCATGTTATATGGAGAACTCACAAAATGAAAAATCTCCCCTCATCCGCATCGCTTTAACATTTTCATTGATTTCCCATTTAATATGCAACACACTTTAAATTTTCTTTTCATGCAACTTCATTATTTTCTCCCTCCCCAAACCCCACCCCATGGAGAGAGACTGGGTATATTTACTGTTAAGCATCGTACGGAATATTTTATCGCAGAAAATCCCTTATAGAATTTTGTACATTGAATTATTTCATCCCCCATGGTAAATACTTTTATTCCGATATTCGAAGAAAATTCAGGCAAAACATATTGCGGAGGAAATTGAGAAGGGATATTTTTCAAGTGCTCTATCTTGACTTTAATAGATGCAAGGTGTTTTATTGGACCAAAGGTGTTGAAAATGTAAGGAAATAAATGAATTTCCTTAAAGACGTTTTGAGAAACTTTTAACAGATTAACAAGAAGTTGGAATAAATAACAAAGTAACATGACACATTAAGAGAAAACCATTGTCGAGGAAGATTAAGGATCTAATGTCAATTAAAATTTGAAGACAAAACAATTATAAATCCTCTTTCAAACTTTGGTTCAATTTCATTCGTAATACAGTCTTTGCTTTTCATCTTTTTTTTAGAGTGTACAACCTCCCTCCCGTCTTAAACTCAAGAATAACTTTTCAATAATCTACTTTGTTCTGAATTAAATCAATACGTTGGGACTTTCTTATGAAATTGCATCTCATTAAGCTTTTATCAGAAGTTTCTCAATAATGTAGCGTTAGCAATTAATTAGCATGGATTTCTGTGACTTATGGCTCAAAAGGAAATTCAGTAAGTTACGTGTACATAAAGAGTGAGGTATATGAAAAGGAAAAATATAGCTTTGGCAATTACCGTAAATAAAGGCAAAATTTCCGTAGTGCAATTTCGTGTAGACCCAGTAAGTGTTAACGGTGAGAAGGAGGAAATTGTCAATGAGTGCTGCAAGAATGGCATAAGTTGACCTTTTATTTATTTCCGTCGATAACTTCCATATGCCATTGTGGGTATGTATTAATTTCTTTATTGTCACCATCTTCCTGAGTGCCGTGGGGAGTTGGTCAATTTGTCGCTTAATGAGTGCCAGTCTATTTTCTATATAATCCATGTAGAGGACATAATGGGTGATCATTAGTCTCTCCACGCAGAAGGAGAAGATCCTTGCTGAGCATAAACGTGCCCACTCGGCTGCCACTGTGCGAACGGATACAATGACATAGATATCGAATATCAAGCAGACAATATTGAAGGTTGCAGCTTTGACTATTGATGTATGAGATGCACTTGACACACTCAATGTTAAGTCCACTTGTTTAATGCGTGACCACATTTTGAGGTCCATCTGCCGAAAGCTCTGTGCCTCAATCATCATAATGAAGTGTGTTAGAATTGGGGCAATGAGTTGGATCACATCGGTGATGGTACCAACTGGTGTATCCATATAAAATACCTTAGAGTGATTTGCATAGACAAACCAGAGAATTGTACACAAGATCGTCGTGTGGAGAATTGATATGGCATAGAGATGTTTGTCAATTTTCTCATTAGTTGATTTTGCACAAACGCCCAAACACTGTAAGACGGGCAAGAGAGATGTGAGAAATGTACTGCTCGTATCAGTCATTTTCTCTCGACTGCAACCACTTTTTCTCCGCGGATTGATCATCGATGAAATTGATAGGATGCGACAGAGATGATTGATGAGGGATTGAATTTGAATATTTTAGTTGTAGAAATTTTTGGAGTTTGCCGAGAATGAATTATCATATATGTTAGAATGGCTGCGATGTTATCTGAAATTGACGTTAATTGCTATGAATTAGTATATATAAATATTTAAATGGATTATCTGATATATTACTCACAGTCTGCAGTTACCTAAAGTTGAGTTCCAAGGCGTTCCACAGTTGCAATCTCACACGATTGTGATGGGCGTGGAGTGAGTTGGATCAATTTCGCTATTAATTTGAATTAAACTCTTGAGATGTGCAATCTGAAGTTTAAATTTAGATCATCTCTCAGTGTTTTCAGTTTGTTTTTTGATGCTGGGAAAAAAGTGTTCAATTTTTCGCCATGCTGTAAGTTTTTTGGCTAATATTCACAACTTTCCAATCTGATGACAATATTCAGTTTATCACTGTATCTTTTTTTGCTGTAAAAATCTCGAATTTGTTCAACAGTATAAATGACGTGAAATCACTTTCAACAAGATGAACTTCTACTTTTTAAGCAAATTAAATATTTTATAGCTTGATGACTTTCACTATAAGAGGTTTATTCAAAGACTTTATCATGAAAGAATTAAAATCTTATAACGGGTATAAAACACATGTTCTTGCTGTACGGTAAAAAAGCACGATTTATTGAGTTTGCAAAAATATTGATAGTTTTTAAAGTTTCATTGATGTTTTATTGGTATTTTATACTTGGACAAATATTCGATTTATTGCTGTGGATTCGCGGAAATGCCACGGAAACTTGTCTGAATGGCACTGAATAGAAAGGATAGAAAGGGAGATAAAGCCAAAATCAATACTATTTGATTGACTTTTATGGGGTTCCATATTTTCCAATTTGTCTTCTTGAGCCTCAGAAAAAAAGGAATCTCTGTATAACTTTCACATATCAAATATTATCTATATTGAATGAAATATAATCTATGGACTTAGGTATATGTGTGTCATAAGAATGCTGGAATTATTAGGGGGTGAAATCTCTTTCAGCTTCTGGATATTTTAATCAATTTTAGAGTATGATTTTGCGGAAAAGCCAAATATTTTGGGTATGATGATGTCATAAAAGTTGATAATAGCAAAATCCCTAATTGGAAATTCCACTTTCAATTGTCATGTGTCCCAAACAATTGATCCCACTTGAGCTATGGGCAAACCACTCAATGAAAACTTGAACACCCCTTTTGCATGAATGGGAAAATGAGTGACGAACCTTTTCGTGAAATTCATTGCATGTGTGGAAGAAAGTGAAGAGACTTATAATTGGTGGAATTGAACATTGAATACTTTCGATGTAACAGGGATTGGATTTGAAGGACAGTGATATCCAAATACTTGGCACATATTGTAGAGTTGTGCAAATCCGCAAGTTATTCAGCAATTTTGTAATTTGTTAGATATGATCATAATCCATTTTCAATTGTAAAGGTATCTTCTCAACCTGTTCGACAAATTTTTTGACTCGGCGTATCATGGTGGTGAGGTGAGCCATTAGAATTTCAGCACATAGAAGTATAATGCAAGTTTGAAGCGTGACAGTAGAAGAGAGACAATAAGGAAGCCAAATGGTTTAAAAACCAACTCCCCTGTTGATTGAATTCCATTGAATAATGTACAATTCCACGGTGAAACAAAGGATTGTAGTACCAATCAATTTGAATATTAATCGTCTGAGGAGATTTTTATTGCAACTCTTCATGGGGATTGTGTTGTTGTGATGTTACTTCATTGGAATCACTGACACGATGAAAGATGAATTTCCACATTTTATGTTATCTTTCTTTCTTATTGACAATTGAATTTGTTAGAATGATAAAATGACTTGAGGCTGGTGCAGCATATTGAGCGAAATCACTCAAAAATCCGACAATGTCACGCATAAAGAAAATCTCATGACGAAAATACAGCACAACAGTGATGACAAGACAGAGTTATAAGGAGATTTACGTGGCACCATATTAATAATCTAATATCATTGCGTCTATTTTCACTGAGGGAATTTTGGTGTCAGGGGAAAAATTTGGAAAAGACGGAAAAAGGGAAAGGAACACTTGAAACGAGCTTCTCATGTTGACTGAGGAGATTTTCTATAGGTGTGCTGGTTTTTCTTTTAAGGGGGAGGAATAACAAGGGAGGCAGCAAAAACATATTACTTGCCTATAAATTTATGACATCAATTTTTCCCTCTTAATTGTCCCATATTAATCTTAGGATGAGCTTTGTCTTGTCGGATCCACCAGGGTGAAGGGATATTGAGTAGTTGTCGTTATTGTTTCATTAGCTGAATTGGATTCATCGACTTTTGGCATGAATTGAATAAAAATAACCATGTACGTTGTTATAGCGGCTACCATCTATGAAAAGAGAGAAAAGTTTTCACACACGAGCTCTCATCGGCTTTAGAGTTTAAACTTGCACTCTGGGTGCAAAGGTGTGTGTATATAACTTACCGATTTGAGAAGACGAAAATCCATATTGAAGAATCCACTTACTGTGAAGCAGAATGGTTCATGGAGAATTTGTAGAGAAAAATTTTCAATCTGCAATGAAAAGTTGATGTTACTTTTTTTAAAGTTGCCCTTTCAGCTATTGACTTGGTGAAATTGTAATTTATCCGCGCATGTGGGTTGTGTGTGTGTTTTTCGTGAAATTTTTATACACAATGTAGTGTGGGCGAAAACCCAATGAAGAGCTGAAATATTGTGTCTGACTTTCTTTTATCGGTGTTAAATGTCCTCGTAAAATATACATCTTTTTATTATCACGCTATATTTCTTAAAAGTATCCTTAAGTTTAAAAGTCATAAAATTGGAGAATTTATAATTTGGAAAAACTCACAGATTTCTTTTTATGGGAGGAAATAATTTAACGTGTTTACATTTCCTTTATTGTACTGAATTCAATTTATTGTATTTGAGATTCAGGAAGCTTTAAGTATAATTTAAAGCCACTAGATGGCGTGCATTGGCAAATGTATCACGGATAAGTTTTAGGAAATTAGGACCTATAATTTAATCTAAAATCTAAGCAAAAACTTTTTAGACAACATAATAGCACATCAATTTTTGATGTTCTTTGTCCAAATTGTTAAGTTAAACATTTATCAAAATCTCGCTTCAGCTCATACCAAGTAATTGATTGGTTACACGCGCTAATGATACATATTTTATGGATTGAGGTCTCTCAAATGTTGAACAAAGACGAGGTGGGATTGATCAGTTCTTGTATCTTGTGCTTTAGTGAAATGGTGCCAATGATGGCTCATTTGAATAATATAATGGACAATATAAGCGCTCAATTAATACATAGTATAAATTACTCGTGCAAGATTAATTGTGTTTGTCGCTCAATTACCAATGTGTCCATTGAAATGTTGTGAATGTCCTTCTCAATATTGTGCAGCCAGAAGCCAATGTGCCGCACGTCATTGAGGCATTTCTCACAGGAATGTAGCATTATGATGATGGCTGTGAAGGTTGGAATGAGGGTTAAGACTAGTTCAGGGATTGACCGGAGCTCATTGCGATTTAGAACGGAGTATATCCAGTATAGATCGCATGTTAATTGTATGAAATTTTGCATCAGAGCGGCCAATTCACTCCATCTTCCGAGATGAGAGAGAGAGAGAGAGAAAGCGAGATTAATTGTTAGAAATGCTCTGTTGTTAAAGACATTATTAGAAAGAGGTTGTTATATACCTACCCAAAACTCGAATTAACATCTACATGGCACTCCCATAGAACACCATATATTTTTTTCATCTGAACAAAACGTGATTCAATGCGCTTTGTAGAGAGTTCGTCTTTGAGAACAAAGTGATTATTCTTTGTAATTACAACCATTTGCTTCAACTCCTTGCGCACAATGTGAAGGCGTGAACGTATCAAATCGACAAACATTGTGAGATGAAGATGCCTCATGCGGCTTATGAGGAGTGATATACACGTTACTGTCCAATTTCTCGTCCAAATCACATCGTATTGTATCGTGATAATTATGGAGAGTTCAATTATGAGTGTTGCAATTATGTAGATGAGGAACTTTGTTGAGAACTTCCGATAGAATTGGACACGGTGTTGGGTGACGGGTATGCCGATTTGATGAAAGAGATTATCCACGGTGTGGAGACGTGTCCAGGCGGACAGGAGGGTGGCGCGTGTTAAGAGTGCCTCGGCAAGTGTTGTGGCGTGTGTTAGAATCACAGTGACGAATTTCACGAGATCATTAAATTGACCCACATCACTGTCGGGTGAAAAAACACTGTCATAGTGGATGAAGACGATTGTTGTGAGTATGAGGACGAGTAGAAAATTCACAAAACACCACAAGCCAAGGATGATATTCTCAATTCTCTTGGGATTGTCTCTTGATGTCTCCAATGACACTGGGCACAATCCGGCAAAATGGAAGAGATAGAGAATTCCTTGGAATATTGTCAATGACTCCATGTCGTTCAATCCTTTTCCCACGTTCAACTGAAAGTCACTGCAAGGGGCTTTTCAATCAAATGGCGTCTAATTTCGAGGAATGAACGTAAACGTTCATACCCTTCGTACCTGATTTTGATCAGATAATTATGTGATTACTAGTGACACATTTGATATGAGAAAAATAATTTATTTAACCAGAAAAATCATCCGCCCAATGGTGTCTTTGTATTCCAATTGCGTGAAAAGCATTTTATGAATTACCGAGGAATTTTTGTGGTAAAAGAAAAAAAGCAAAAAAAAATATCAAGTGGTTTTATCAAGTAAAAAAAATATTTCATTTTTCCGAGTGTAACATGTCAAAAAACTCATTTTTGCTTTAGCACTCTCAACACCCTCTGATATCTGACGGAAATCATGATTTCTCTGAAAGAATATTTTTCCTAACATATTGGTAAACCTATGAGTTTAATTTATCTATACATCGTATAGACTAGACACTTCTATCAATATCTCCTCATACAATCCATGTTTTAGTTCTATGTTCTATGACGAAGATGACGAAGGTGTTGAATTCAAATCAAAGATGTCACGGTAGAAAAATACTTCCCATTGGAATTTAAACTATTTTATACAAATATAAAAAAAAAACATATCAAATCTTCAACAATGCCAAATACATCAACCAGTGACCCGAATTTGGTACAATAAAATATTCATACTCTATTCATAAATCAATAATAAGAGATTTATATATTTTTTCTACAACACCTGCTCTTGTATAGATTTCTTTTTAATATTTAATACATGAAAATTTTTATCACAGTTCAACTGTGACGCAGAAAGAAAACTAAGGGAAATATATTTTGTGATTTATTGCTAATCACTTTTCGAGGGGGAGATTCTGAGAAGAAAAAGTCAGGAGGAAAGAGCATTTGGATGTTTAAACAGACATTTCACGCGTTTACACCTGGTGAAGCTGGCGACTTTATCACTTTGACAGAAATTTACGACAGCATTGATATTGGACTAAGAAAAGTCTATATATAAAGCAACAACATACCTACATATATTTCTACTTTTTATCAATTTAAAGTCAAATTGTGAAGGTTTCTATATTAAAACCAGCAAAAACTAATGAATTCTCAAACTTTTATGCGCCTTGTTATAGAATATTTTCAAATAATTCACACTTTCTTTTCATAAATAATTCTATTCTTACTTTCGACGATATACATTTTCGCGAATAATATCTGTTGAAAATTCACAGTTAAGTAGTCTAAAAATAGGTGCATCTGAGGATCCAGGGAAATGAATGTAAAATTCAGTATTTCACACTGTCGACCTTTGTCACGTTTTCCGACACTAATTTATTCATGACAGATTATCACTGGAAGTACCATATTAAACTATTTATTTATTTATTAAATTGTAAAGACTTTTTCTATTGGGTTTAAATTTATTGATAGTTCAAAGTGAAATATTATCGCAGTTATAAATTCAATGGCTGGTTTAATTATATTTAACTCTGATTATTTGACACAATTTTAACGTAAAATACATTTTTTCAAATATATATAATTGGCTTTATGTATTAAGATGAGCTGTTTCATTATATATTATAATATCATTACAAATTGATCAAATCCGGAAATACTATCAGTTTTCGAGGGGAAATTGGAAAAATGTGGAAACACATTTTTTTTTAATTATTTATTAGTAGGTCGATTGGATTTTTTTTATTTCAAGCAAATTTTATTTCATAAATCTCTGGAACATTTTCTGTGGTTGAAAAATTGACAAAATGGAGCATATTGGAGTAAGAAGTACCAGGAAATTGTATTATTTCCATAACTAAAGTGAATAATTTTGCAGGAATTTTCAAAATTTAGAAATGAAAATAAGTTTTTCGATGCATCTCTACGACTCAGTGATGGGACAGTGATTCCGGTTCATCGGATAGTTTTGAGTCTTCAGAGTGAGTACTTTGAAGTTCTCTTCACGAGTCCCCTTAAATCTATGAATGGGGCAAGCCCCGGCGAATTTTTAATACCCGGAGTGAGAAAGGAAATTGTGGAGAAAATTTTGAATTATCTCTACACCCAAGAGATAGAATTTGACTTTGCGGAAATATTTGAGCTGTTAACAGTGTCCGATTACTTTTTGATCAACAAATTGACAGAGAAGTGCAAGAAATTTATCGTCAATTCTTTGAGCGTTGAAAATTGTGTGAGGATTCTTCTGTTTGCTGAGGGAAGATCTCACATTGACCTCTCGAAGTCAGTGCAGAAATTTATTCTTGTAAATTTTCTCAAAGTGATGAAGAATCCAGACTTCAACATTCTCTCCTTTGAGCATTTCTACAAGATTTTGTCTAACGATTGGTTAAACGTGAAAGATGAATTATGTGTTTGGAATGCGTGTGTCAATTGGATCAATAATTCACGGGATGAGAGGAAGAAGGTCATCTATCAGCTTGTGCCACTTGTACGAACGGGTCTAATGAATATTGAAGATGTACGGGAGATGAAACAACATCCATTCATTGTGGAATGTTCAAAATCCCGATTGCTCCTCGAAAATGCCTCCAATTTCCTCACTAAAGGGGAATTGAGCAACAATATTTTGCAGGTATAGAATCTTGTTTGATATAGTTTTTATTTTAAAATAGGGGAAAAAGGGGATAATTGGAGAGAAAAAGAAGTTTTAAGTTGTTCTCAATTGGGGATGAATGTGTGGATTTAAAAATTCACAGAAATTTTTCTTCTTTGTCACGTTTTATCTCGCAGTACAAATTGGCTTTGCCAAGACTGCCCCATGAAGTGATTGTCACGTTGGGTGGATGGAGTGAGGGATCTGCCAAGATGGAAATTGAGACGTACGATACAAGGGCCGACCGATGGATACGTTCCAAGAATGAGGATCCATTTGGACCACGTGCCTATCACGGAAGTATCGCTATTGGGGGGAAAATCTACTGTATTGGGGGTTTCAATGGACGTGAATATTTCAACAATTGTCGCATATTTGACACTGTGACGAGACATTGGTACCCGATGTCATCCATGATTATGCGTCGTTGCTACGTGAGCGTTGCCTTGCTTGATGGCGTCATTTATGCTCTGGGTGGATATGATGGTAACATGAGGCAACGCAGTTGTGAAAAGTACGACCTCAAGACAAATCAATGGACAATGATTGCCCCAATGAATGCTCCGAGATCTGATGCGTGTGCCTGCGTTATGGACGGGAAAATTTACATTGTTGGCGGATTCAATGGTCAAGAGTGCATGAACACGGGAGAAGTCTACGATGCCCAGGAGGACACGTGGTCCTTAATACCTCGGATGATTCAACGTCGATCCGGTCTCCGATGTATAGCTCACAAGGGTAGAATATACGCTATTGGTGGCTTCAACGGACTCGTCCGTTTAAAACACTGTGAACAATTTAATCCGGTCACTCAACAATGGAATAGTATTGCCGAGATGTTTAGTCCTCGAAGCAATTTCGCAATCGAAATCCTTGATGATATGATTTTTGCAATGGCTGGATTTAATGGGACGTTCACAATATCTGAAGTGGAATGTTACGACCCGGAGATGGACGAATGGCTAATGGCAATGAGTATGAATGTTGTCCGATCAGCACTTACGGCCAATATAATTCGAGGAACGCCAAATATTCAGGATTACCTCCATCCATGTCGGCCGGCATTGATTGAAGAGCGCCGTCAGATGTGCATTCAACAATCAGATGAATCCGATGAGTCTGGTGAAATTGAAAATCAATAAATTTTGTGAATCCGAGGACCCCACTTTTATTTGGAATCATAATTAGCAAAATTCTCCATTCAAACACTCTCGAAAGGTGATTCTTAATCCATATGCAAATACGATGAAGTAACCAATCGCGGAAGAAATTGTACAAACAGAACCATGTACGTGGTAATTGCACTAATCATCTGGAAGAGAATCACATACAGATAAATTGAAGTGTGGATCTCACAAAAACGGCGTAGAGATTTTTTTGTTCATCAAATTCAATATAAAATTCTGTCATTGGACAAATATTTACCGAACGAAGTGGCTTGAAGTCAATCGTGAAGAGCTCCATGGCTTGAAATATCACTGGCTCTTGGACTATTTGCAGTGAGAAATTGAGTAGTGTTTCCGAAATTTTGCCATCGTACATTGTGAATTTGACACGATGTAGCCAAATTGAGATACTGTGTATCTGCAAGAAGAAGTTGCAAAAAGTGATGTGAAAATTGAGATGTTGGAAGATGCTACTAAAATGAGCTGAGTGTTATTACAGTTCCGAGGCATGACTCTGAAGAATAGAAGCATAACAGTAAGATGGAGAAACAGTGAAACAAATTTCCGATTGTTTCTGCCAGGTAAAAGAGAGGAGAAATATACATTTTGTAGTCACTTTATATCGCAATATTTACCATAGTAACGAATACAATGAGATGGGACAGAGATGAATGGAGGATAGATGAGAGATTAGTTCATGAATAATTCCAATTGACACTTTGTTTACAATAGTTAATGGGGTTTTCTTAAAATCTTGCATTAACATTTAAATTTGATAAAGGACTCATTAGTTTTCAAGAGAAATTTTATGAAATTTCAAGAACGAAATTAGGTAAATTCCTCGTAGAAAATTTACTTATTTCACATTCTTAGTTTATTTAGAATTTCTAAAATGAATATCTAAACAATAATCTATTTTAATATTTACCCGTCAACTCTGTGATTGGGAGAGTGAGAAAATGGGATGAATGAAATTAAGGTCAAATGTGAGGAAAAAGATGACCAAGTGAGGGTAATTGATAAAATTGCTCATCATTAACATACGACACATGCCAAAGCCATAAGATCCGTTGTAGAGTCGCCAGTAGAGCCAGTAGAAATCTGCTAATAATTGTAAAAATTGACAAGCATAATTGGCCACTTGGGACCATCCGAAATATTGATTGACGCAATTTGATATTTTCCATATGATGTGATGGGACTTTTGCAATAACTTAAGGCGATAGTGGACAAATTTCAGGCGATATTTCTCTAAGCATACAGCATTGGTGGATTCGATTTCGAGGGTGTTGAGAAAAATGGCGAGTTGCTTCACATTGCATGCTAATATCCTTGCATAGTGGTGGCACAAATCAATGTAGAAGATATGTTGCAATTGTCGAAAACGACTCTGCAGCATGAATAGCAATGTTAAGGTCCAGTAGTTGAATAATCGTGGAACCTTGATGGTATAAGGAATCAACCATAATTCCAATATAGATAGCATAACTATGTAGAATACAAATTTTCTCCTGTACAGTCGATAGGATTTTTCAGCCTCTTGACTGAGATCAATTTTAATAACTCTAAAGATAGATTCCAATTGAAGTGAATATTGGAGAATATCAATCAATAGTCCAAAGCGATAATATGATTCTATCAGAATGAGAAGTGATGTAATAATTGCGGAGAAATATTTTGTCCAATCGTTAAATCTGCCCAATGGGTCGAAAGCAAACATCATGGCGAATGGACAGTATATCACAATTGAGAAATTTACACATATTATCACAAAATGCAACACTTGTAGGAGATGATTTTTAACACTGACACTTTTTTTCTGTTTTATATTTTTATTCAGGGTGGAGAGATTTATGACGCTCAAACCAAACAGTTGAAAGCATAAGAACAACTTTCTGCCTAACTTTAAATGTGCCATATCAGTTGCCTTCTATGCGAAAGAAGTGAACCAAAAACGCTCAGAGTCACTAATGCATGGGTGAGTTCAATCTATACATTTTCAATTAGTTAATTGAGATTATTGACTATAATATGTGTATAGAGGAAGGGTGTTTCGATTGCCTTTTTATCTTCTCTTTTTTCTCTCCCTTTTATTTAAAAAGGGTTTCAACTAGCTAAATGTATGGCTATATTTGCAAAAATCCATCGTGTGTGAAAAACACATAATTCTTCTGTAAACTTATGGGTGAGGTGTGGTGTGTGAGCTTTTTGCACAGAGGAGTTTCGAATCCGAAACATTTAAGAGATTAGGTTACATTTTGGCAACTTTGCAGTATTCACATGGGAAGTTGAGAGAGTTGATGAAATTGTTTTGAAATATACTCTAAAGTGCAGGATCAGTTCTTTTCTAAAATTGAAAATCACAATGAGACTCTTTTGTATTATGCTGTTAACAAAGTTCTGTGTTAAAATCTTAATAATCGTTAGCTCTTTATCGGATCTTCCAGCACTTGAGCTCGCTTCATGTGAATAAACCACAAATTCCAATTAAATTTTCCAAACGAATTTTCTGGTGCAAACATCTCACGGTTATTCATAGTGGAATTAACTAGAGATGTGCTCACAGATTCAAAGGTTTTCCTCCAAGTGATTATAATGATTTTGTTCATAAATGAACACACATCTGGTTCTTTCCACCAGCACATGTTATTGAGAGTCTCTACAATAGTTGGTGTAATATGAAAATTGCATTTCAACTTGTGAACTCTGGTATATGTGTTGTTAAAAGAGCTATTGATGGAAATAATTCTATACATTCAATGTCAATAATTAACCACCAGAAGCTCTATTATGGATGAATGTTTTACAATTTGATCATTGAATTCTTCGCTTACTTTCCCCTTTTGGTTTTTCTGTGTTTTTTTCACGTCCACGTGCGATCAGAATGATGAGGTGTGTTGCGGGTGAAATTAGCATTTCTTTACAGTAATAAATTACCATTCAAATTGATGAATTTTTCCTCAATACTGCAAAGCCCACAATTCATTTTTTTTAATATTGTTTGCCCGGTTTGCCCTGTTGGAGTGAAAGAGGCGCAAAATTGGCGTGCCAGAATGGTGTATTAGAGTGCAAGTTATTGGTGCAAAAAGTGTATATAGTAGATTATTTTTTTTCTCCTCAAACACTTGCCAAGAAATGGAAATTTGCACAATTCGTGGGCGAATTCCATTGCAAGTACAAAAATGGTGAAATGTATTTTTATTTATAGAAAATTACATCATGTTTGAGTATATTAGAATAATTAGTTATTGCAAAAAGTTTACGATATAAACATGTTAGGGGTTTGTGAATTACGAGGAATTTCTGTGCCAAATAGGGATGAAAAATGCAACGTATGAATTTGTATATCTAAAGAAGTAAATTGCTATGGTTCACATGTGCATTTCAATGGTGCTGAATTTCCATTGAAAAAACTCTTTGCCAAAAATTGAATGGGGATTTCATGTATGCACCAGCATCCCCGGGATGGAGAGAAAAATGTATATTCACAGAAAATTTTTCTCTGGAAGATATTTTTCTCATCTCTTTATATATCAACTATATATTATTAAATTTTACTATTATTATATTTTTGCCAATGTTTCCGAGAATGGCAATTTTACGAAAATTATATGGGCGATTTAGGAGGGCAAAAGAGTGGGGGGGGGCGCAGGGTGGAAAAAGTGCTGTTTCCTCGGAATTTCACAGTGTATAACGTGACTCCCATGAGATTTCAAGCCTAAAACACTTTAGAGTCATAGAATGTCTAACAGAGGAATATTGTGCAAAACGCCATTTCTACTCAGAGATTTACATAATCTCGTGTGCTTGGCGTATATATGAGAGACGGCAACTAGTACATGCTTTATTTAAAAGGCGCCTATTGCAATTTTGAGGCTTGCCTCCTGTCTTATGTGCTAGGCTGGAAATGAATTACCAGAGAGCTCGGGCAATAAAGTATCGTAATTGAATCACTTGTGATGATTTTAACTTAAAGAACAATGTCAGGGGATTTCTTCGAGATTGTTTTCATTCCATCATGTGTCATATTAGACAATTTAATACTATCTCATCTCAATTGTAATTACAATCTAGACTTTTTGGCAATTTTATGAGATTTTACCTACAAAAAGTCACAGCTATTGTTAACGTCTTTTGTAATTTTTCAACAATTTAAAATTATAGGAAAGATGTAAAAAATCCTTTTGGTTCTCGTGAGAATCCTTCATATACATTAAACTAGTTAATGTTCCTATCGGGACTTTTCGTATATCTGTTCTGTGATAAAATTATGCACAGAAAATATGGGGGGAAAATTTTGGGGTTCAAAAAGGTGCGGAAAAGAAGTTTTAGTGAATTAATTTTGTGGTTTAGAAGAGAAAGGAGAGAAAAGGCATCAAAAATTTAAATCTCTCCAGCGATTTATTGAAGGAAAAAGATTTTAGGGCAATTTTTCGGTGAGAAAAGTGATCCATATAGAAATAAACAGGCATAAAAATCACAACAATGTGAAAATTTTTGAGGGTTTTCCTTTCTTTCTTCCTACATCTTTTTCCTTGCGGTCTCTGTTCAATGTCCTTTTGTGCTATGCTATGTACTACCAGTGGTGGTGATACTTATACAGAGTTTCCCTTTTCACCCATGAAAATGAAAATGCGCACATGATAGTCATCTCACTTGCTCCACCAGCATTTTCATGCACTCACAGGAGAGCGTCTTATCATAGACAGAGAGAAAGGCCAAAAAGCTTCTACACTGTCTGCGACGTAATCAATAATTTGTGTAAAAAGTCCTGAGAAACGTGGTGAATATATAACGGTCTATTCGGGGTGTTGTAAAGATTTTTCTTTTAAAAATATCTTGTGAATGGAAAAATTAAGTAATTTTCTGCTTTGTGGATGGAGATGTGTGAAATATTTCGTGAGGAATTAAGTTGCGATAGATGTGAAGAATAAAATGTGTATAGGTATATTATGGGAAATTTTTGTCCAAAATATTTGTTTACATCGTCATCTTTGCTGTGTAAATTAAATTTCCCCAATTTTCTTTAGCGTCTGCGCATTGTAAACTTTTCTCTTGGTTGAGTATTTCCAACAATTTTTCGGAGTGACTCCTTCCTTTTTCGCATTTCCCAGCACTTTTCCACATACAATGTCTCTGTTGGAGAGGCGCATTTTCTTTGATCGCCATGAGAGAGGGGTTCCTCATGCGGGGGGTCCGGAGTGGTTAGAGTTGCAAAAAGTCCAGATATATTTTCACTGGTTGAGCACGCTTTTGCGCAGATAATGGTATATTAAATTGAACTTGCACCTCTACAGTAAACAATTCATATGGTTGGGCTTCTCGGGTGAGAGAGAATATGAACATTGCGCTGCTGCTCCGTCGTCCCCTTCCTGGAGAGAGAGATGGTGTGTATATGGTAAAATAGACAGTGTACACAGAGAGTAGTCCCCCCATTCGGAAACATTATGAGTGTATATATCCGAAAGTAAAATGCCATGGAATCGCGGCACTGCAGTGCCTCAGTTTGTGCTCTCTGCTCAGTTTTGTGCTACCAATTGATGAGATTGGTGGGTTTTCACCATCCGTGTCTTTTTTTCGGAGTATTTTGTCCACACTGTGGAATAAATAAAATATTATAGCGACACTTTTCAATTTGAAAAGACAGAGTTCATTGTACATTGACACTCTCGAGACATAGACGGGAGTCTCGATGGTATGTTTTTTTTCTCTTGTTTGAGCTATTTAATTCTACAGCTGTGCTTGTAGAACATGTAGTTGTGATTTTCATTCATTAAAAGTGATACTTGCACCATTTTTGCCACATTGTGTACCGCAGCTTTAGCTTAAGCCTCTTCTATCATCAAAATAAAAGTGCGTCTCTGCAATCTTCATTTTTATTTCTTTTATCCTCCGACCGCGTATATAGTGTGATAACATTTCCTGGGCAAAAAAAGTGAGTTTGGCGAAAAAAAAATACCCATGAAATATCTCTATAATATTCTTTATTCTTTCGTGTGAGGCCTCCTGTGAAAATATATTTTCCTACACAATAATCCAAGTGGAGTGGTTATAAGAGTGTACCATAAAAAAGTATATAAAATTTAGAAGGAACAACTACAGACATCATGCAATTCATGGAGATTTAATGTGGTAATTTTAGTTGAAATGTCGAGAGATTTTTCTCAATGATTGTGGAGTTAAAAATAATTGTAATGAAGAGTGGTCATGCTGAGAATACGTGAAATACTTGAGAGGATTTGGAATTTGTGTAATAGATAGTTTTGGGCACAATTTTCGTCACCACCGAGATTCTTCTCCGCGTTTCATGTAAGTTTCCACGACATTGTAGCTTGTATAGGAGATAAGTGGCAAGTGTTAGGAATTAACACTATGTAGATGTTCTTTACAAAAAATAATATTGATATTGTCAAAAGTGTTGAACTTAGACTTTGTGTTTACATATATTTTATGTCAAAAATAATGGAACAGCGTAAGAGGAAAGAAACTTTTTTATTCCGCTTAACACGAATGTATAAAAAAAATAGTTGACTGCTTTATTATTTACTACACAAATCTGTGTGTTTTCTGGGTGGGTGCTGAGAGACTAACTTTGCGCTAGAAAAAAAAATAAAGAAACAAGAACCGATTTAGAGGGGGAATTTTCTAAACACTCTGCAATCGACATAGTTGCACAATTCCGTCCTTTATTATGCATCCCACATTTTAACACATAAGATTTATTTTCATGTTTTTTTTTGCCCCTCACTGTCGACAAAATAGTATATCTAGTGAAGTCATGTTTCTGCGTCTCCCTCGTTCGATGTTTAGTGTGTATGTGAGGAAATAAAATCGCATTAAATGAAAATTGCTTCAATGGTTTTTTGTGTCTTTTTTTGCGCTCAATACAATAATCGCACGCAGAGGGAGAAATTAATGTGAGGAAGTCAGAGATGAGCCATAGTGTCTGGATGAATCGGAAATTTATGATTGATATTCAGCAGCAACATGGGAGATGTATAACATCAAAGATATACAACTCTCTACGCTATATATATACAAAAAACATATCTATAAGTGTGATTTTTCTTCAAAAACTCATTAATATTCACATGAAGCGTTGATTTTCACTTTGCTAACTATATGATTAGCATGGTGTTCTTGTTTACACTGTTCTCCCACCCATGAGTCAACAGGGATTGATCCGCTCTTTATATAAAGTATACTATTCTTTGAAATGTAATTATCTCTTGAGTTGTTTACGTAATTTTCCAATGCAAATTTATTTACAGTCATTTGTCAATCAATTTTTCACAATTGAAGCATATTTAGAGGAAGAGAAATCACGATTTGTCTCAAACTTGGGTGGAAGTTTTCTTACATAAGAACTTGAACTGTATACCATGTGGGTCTATAAGGAAATATCATTTGAGAGAAAGAGTGTGGGAGAGGGAATTAGAAATTTTCCATTTTAGGTTTTGGATAAATTTCGCAATGTGATAACTCGCTAAAATATTGCACTTTTTTCTATAGTCGTAAATTGCGCGAGGTGTAGAAGTGCATTTGACTATGAAATAATAGAACCTTCGTGGGGGACAAAAACTATCGCGAGATTTATCTCAATTCTCATTCTTTTCAAAGCAACTGACAGTTTGCATGATAATCCATAAAAAGTTGCAGCTTTTTTCTTTACATGCTACAGTATTGGTGTCCGCGTAATGTTTTGATACATATTATTGACATTTTTATTTATTTTTTTTTTAATGAAATTGAATAAATGATTATAATTAGAATGTAATCATGTTTATTGGTTTGTACAATGTTTTTAAATTTTCATGTTTTTGGGTTCAATTTTTGATAATTATCCACCGCTTTATTAACAAACCACGAATAATCGTTGATACGCAGAAACAGTGAATTATGCAAATGGCAATCTATTTGACGAGTTTATTTACAAACAGATTGCAATGTATATTCGCAAAGTTCGACCATATTTCGTATGTGTGCTTTGTGAAAAACTCACTTAATAGATTTGAATAAATTATGATCTCAAAAATTATTCTCACTTAATTTTTTAATGGAGATTTATGAAAAGAGCCCACTAGAAAATTTAATCGAACGATATTGTAATCAATCAAAATTGAGATAAATCATAAATTTCAATAATACAATCAATTTTCATAGTTTCAAAAGTACAACCAGTACAACTTTATGTATTGTTGAACTTACCCAACAGACCACTAATTTAATTTCTAACAACCATTTCAATTTTATCAAAATTTATATCAGCAATCATTTATTAGAAATTTTGACCGCAGGCATGTTGTTGAAAATAATTTAAATTGCTATATTAGAGGCATAAAATCAGGGGATGGTTTCAAAAATAATCAATGTCAATTGATAATGCCTCATGTAAATAGAGGGGAATTAAAGTCTTTATATAGAAATTGGTGTCAAAATTGGTAAATAAAATAGAATAATGCGTGAACTAGTGATATAAATTGTTAGTGACATGAGGTCATATAATCAATATCATGAGATCAAATTCAATTGGCAAAATATGTTGAGACAATTGGCGAATAAATTCAATGACCTAGCCCATAATAGTGTGACCTTCATACAGAGAGTCACTTTTATTTCTATACCACACCAAGTTGCGATGTTAGTTATTTACACACCATTTTAAAAATCCCATTTATTTGCACAATGAATTTCACTGGTTATACGACTGTTGGTGCCTCTATTGTGCCTCGCGCCAAGAGTGAGGGTGACTAATAAATATTACGGATGAATTAGTAGATGAGGCAGTTTTAGCAATTTTCCCATGGAAATATACTTGAGAAAATGTGCTTCTCCAGGGGATGGAATTAAAAATAAATATTTTAGCACACTTTCATGCTAAATTTTCACACACAATTTTCGCTTTTATATACTCAGCCTTATGGATACGCAGTGATAATTTTCCATGTTCGTGTAAAGGGGATGCTGAAAAGTATACGGAAAAGTGAGTGAATATATTTGCAATGTCTCTGTGTGATAATAAAATCTCAGGGTGGGAAATACCTTTGTGTCGTATGCGCGAGGAAAAAGATATTGTAAATGCTCTTTTCACCCTTTAAGCATAAAGCCGACGACGAGAAGTAATAACTCACAGCATTAAGTTTTGGGAAAATGTTACATTAATTTACACGAAAATTATGTAGGAAGTAACTTTGCTGTAATTTCACACCACATATAACATAATTAGAAATTTTGTATATTATAATATGTTAATTTCTATGAAATTTTCACATGATGCACATTTCCATCAACAGTAATATATCGCACGATATATGATTGCCAGGTTATACGGGTGACCATTGTAATTTTCAACGTATCACGTTAATAATAAATTGTCCGTGGAAACGAGGAAATAAGTGGTCAGTCTAGCAAAACACTCAATGTAAGCTAAAATATTGATATGCCTTCACGGTGTATTAATCCTGATGGCGTACCACAGAATATTAAAAACACATAATTTGCTTATCGATGATAATAGATGAGTCAATATTTGCCAATTGGGAGAAATTGCTTTTAGAGTGCACGCATATACATATATATGCACTGTTGCTGCATTGCATAAGCATTATTGATGCTGTTTAAGCTCTGAAAGAAAGTTTTAATTTGTTATTGTTTGCTTCATCTGTAATTTTTTATACAGATTATAATGAGATTTTATCAGGGCTGAGCAACTCATACTCAATTTGTCTCAATGTTGAAAGATTTGTAGTTTTTTTTATGTTTTTGAGTTCATCGAGTTCAAACAAAAAGGAAACACTTGAAAATTGAGAGTTTTAGCTTTCAAACCAATTCCTTATTGATGTTTAAAAAAAATAATGATATTCTTTAGTGTTTTGACAAAATTTTTAATGAAGTTGTAAGAATAATAAATTCTTAGAATATAGAATAAGAAGAATAAAACTCTGATTTCCTTTAGAATTCAATATGAGACCAAATATCCATAACTTTTCATTCATGGATCTTCTCAAAACAAATTTGTATAAGAGCATTCTCCCATGACTATAACAAATATGTGTCTACCCAGCTGACCACGAAGCGATTAAACAGCTATTAAGTGCGCTTTCTTCAAGCTTGCTGCATTTGCACTTGCTTGAACTAATAATTTAGTAATTTCTCATGTTTAAAACTCGCAAATGTGGCTCAAGAATGAATTATCGTTGTACATTTTCTCATGCTTAAATATATTCACTTTCTTCCACAAGTCTGCTTCACTGACTCGAGGAAGCTCCTAATCCTCTAAGAAGTAGAACTTTAATTCCAGGATTATTGTGATATTCTTTATGCTTTTGCGTAGGATAACACCCCATTCATTTATTGAAACATTGTATGACTTATTGTACAAAGACCTGACCCCTCTCTATATTGTAGAAAAAATGGTATAACATGTGCTTTTGTACAATTTATTGGTTAATCTTTGGGTCACTGGGGGGATGTATAACGTTTACACATCTTCTAAGGTGAACAGCCTGAATACCCTTGAGGCATTTTCCCCAGATAAAAATACTCCAACTTCTTCTCTCGCTTTATTGAAATTCCTCACAAGGATTATTGGGGACAATAAGTCATTTTTGATGTCGTATATTGTGTCCCCCAAAAAAGCTCAGAAACGCTTCATGTGGGTGACTCTTTCAGGGTCAAAGGTTGAACTGGATTATTTTATTTTTGCGAAAGAGCAATGAAATTTGTGGGTAGATTTTCATTACTTCAGTGACATTTCGAAGCTTGAGGAATTTTTGCTATATAACTCTCTCTCTCTCTCTCTGGTTATTGTGCAATTTTTGGCAATCAAAAGTGCTCTGAAATCTACCTCTTATGCGCCTCATATATTATTTATTAGTGTTTGTCTTGTAAGAAATTAAGTAACACTTCATATTCCCTTGTTAATAATTCATTTGTGCGTTACTTATTTTTCTCAGGTTTGTGGCAGATGTAAATTATCAATGAATATTTCGTGGTTTTATTCAACAATTTTGCATTGTTTGCTTACATTTGTAATATGGTGCACTTTTTTTCTCTCAACCACAAAAATTTTCTCTATTATGAAAAAAGGGGTATTTAAATCCATCATCTCTTGATGGTTGAAATAATTATAATCTGCACATAACAAAAAAATGACTTGTTTTCATTTAACAGAGATTCTGTGGCCAACAATTCTGTTGGGGTTTATTGTGGAACGTAGGAAAAAACGACTCTATTTCCTCTGTTTAAAACTCAAACAGAAATGCTATCATGAAGCAATTAATCAGTTTTTGCCTGGTAAATCTCTTGGGTTTTTATAGCTTTGGAAGGGGGGATGTATACATATAAAAGCTCAAGATTGCACAAGATAAATAAAAAATGCTCCCCTTTATGACTGTGTCAGGAAAGGAAATTAACAGTGCAGGTCTTTTGGGTGGGAAATGATACTTAAAATTTGTGGTAGCAAATTAAAAATAAATTGTATTTTTAATTGTGACACATGCCATATTTTTCATAATACTTTTCTGTGTAGATTATTACCCAGAGATATTTTCCATGAATTGCACTGCTTTTCTCTCTCTTCTTTTTATTCACTGTCTGCTATGCTAAACCACAATTTTAACTTTTATTTTGTACATATACGAGGAAGTGTGGGTTTTATTGAGGAGAGAGAGAGGAACATGTAAAACAGTTACACATCATCCATCGAGGAGCGACCAAATTGAATTTTCCATTTCTTTTTCTCTTAATAGTTTTTCTCTCTTTTTTCCCACGCAATTGTTGATGGTTGATTGTGTGGTTAATGAAAGTAAAATGGGTTTTAATATCCAATTCACAATTTTATTCTGTCTTTTTTTTTTGAATAAAGGAGGTGGAGGAAAAGAGCAGAAAAAGGCATGTATGCATGGGTGATGTGAAATGTGGAAATGTTATCCAAAGTTACCTTGTGTGTGAATCATCCGACACGTTATTGTAACTTTCAAATTAAATCTTTTAGAGCGTCTCGGGTAGATCTTTTTCGCACACGTCTTCTCACAACAATCACGGATGCGGGTCTCTCAATTTCGAGACAAAACGACAAAAACACCAGTCCGTTACATGAAGAGATTGAGTAAAGTACTATGTAGTGTTAAAAAGGGGGAAAAAATTCACAATTGGTGATATTCAAGTTGTGAGTGTTTGTTTAGCAAAGTTCAATTACAGTTGGTCGTTTTGCGCTTCGAGAATTTAGCGAGTAGTTATATATGAGGTTCTTTTGATGTATAAAAGGAAGGTAGAGAAAAACAGCACAGTGCGCTATAGGTTCTCGTAACCCAATTTGTTGAATTTTGACTGTACACTTTATATCCGTCACACAGTGTAGAAAAAAAGAGTCCCTATTAGTCAAATTAAAGCAATTCACTTCAATAGAAAAGTTTTTTTTCCTCCGGCTTGTGCTCTTGAATTTTCAAGTAGGAGAAAA
The DNA here is from genome assembly GCA_918844115.2 of Phlebotomus perniciosus. Lineage (NCBI taxonomy): Eukaryota > Metazoa > Arthropoda > Insecta > Diptera > Psychodidae > Phlebotomus > Phlebotomus perniciosus. Next base: position 34,401 of record CAKKOB020000185.1, on the reverse strand, counting down.
AAAGACTACAGTTTTCTTGTAGCCACTCGAAAAACTTCCTGTCTCAATATCCCTCTTTCAACAGCCAAAATAGAGTTGAGAGCATTCTTTTACAAGTACATAAGAATTTTATAACATTTATTGTCATAACTTTCACCTTCTTCTTTTTTTCTCTTCATCTTTTCAGAGAGGAATTTTGAATATTTTACACCGTGTGCAATGGCTCAGGCTGAATCGAGACAGATACTTCGAACAGAGTAAGAGAATCAATAAAGAAACACCCACATTTGATATATCCACTCATAGTGTCGTACAAAATCCCATAAAATACTCAATATAGCATGTAGAAAACAATCTCAAATACATTGGAGGGAAAATTTTTGATGGAGAAATGAGCGGGGAGGGGGGAGAGAAGAGGGACGAATAGGGCAGAAGTTTCTGATTTTGTCGTCTAGTCACTCATTGTATATCATCTTTATGTGATAAAAATGCCTTTACCAACTCTCTTTCCTCATATGAAATTTAGTAGAGGAAAAATTGTATCAATTTGTCGTATATGAGAGTTGATGGCTCAAAAAACAGACTCACACAGTCTTTTGAGAATAACAAGTAATGAGAACATCGTCATAGATGGATGATTGCAGACAGATTTAATATGCAAAGTAATTTTTAACCGAGTCTCCTCACTCTCATGAGATTTGCGGGTTTCACGCAGGGAGGAGGAAAAAAAGTAGGTATAGTATAAGAAATTATAGAAGTTATACTGGATTGAAATTGTAGGGGTTTGAGTGAATACCATTTCCACGCTAAATTTCCGGGATGTTGTTCTTAAATGACTTGTGATTTTCCATCTGTGAAAATTAGACAAACTCTATATGGTGTACATTGAATTTAATTCGGATTCAAAATACTGGAAATGTTATTTAGAGTTTCATGAATTTAAGGGGAAAAAACATGGAAATACTCTTTCCAAGAGTTGCAGGAGAATTTTCGAATCGATTTGCCAATGCAAAAATTTAGGTTTCGATTTATTTCCTCAAAATGCTTTTTGCGAGTGATTGGTAAATTACTTTTATTATTTAAATTCAATTTAGAGTAGCGTGTTGTGTTGTTTATTTCTCCTACAAATTCGTCACAGTAATTAAACATTTAATTGAGCAATAGAAGACGTTGTTTTCACAATGGAGGAAAGGAAGTTTTTAGAAAATTCGTGAAATAGTGTGGCCTTCGTGTAGGAAAATTGCCAATAATCTCTTATTTACACATAAAATGACCTTGATCGGCTAATGCTTTGGATGAACGCAAAGTTCAAATATTTGGATTAAACAAAAATTGCGTTCAATTCGTGAAATTTACGTTCTCACTTTGTAAACTTTGCCGAAACAGAAAGAGTTATGGTTTAAGCACATGAAACATAGCATTTGACATAGCATAACAATTTATTTTTGAAATTATAAGTGATTATCTTTATGATTATACGAGATTTCCTTTTACACGCCAGGAGAGTCTCATCATGTAAACTCTTCATGCAGTTCTCTAGCTATAATCCCTTGAACCACGTGTAAAGAGGATTAATCCGACTTAAAGGTTGCATCATCAATGATATCGAGTGTGAAAATCATGCGTTTTCGCTGAAAATGTTGGTATATTGCAATAGAAATATTAAGCTGACAAGCTAAAGTGATAGAGGAGAGGAGTATTTTGTTTGAAAATATGATGGAAAAGTTTTGGCAAGTTTCTCCATGAAATTTTCCCCACAATCCCATCCCTTAATTATCAAAATGATTGTGATTCAGGAAATTTGCTCGGTTGCTGAGGGGGAGAGTGAATGTTTTCATGATGGTATGAGTAGATGAAGTTATAAATTGAAAATTTTACCTCTTTCACAGTGGGGGAATAGATGATGTGGAGAAATCGCTGGAACTGCTCGATAAGGTGTTATCGGAGTTTGAAGAGCCAGAATCTTTGCCTCCACCAGTTGAGCCTGAGAGTCCTTCGCAGGGCCATCAATCTGAAGACGATGGCTACATGAGTATGAATGGTCGACGGTGAGTTTTCTTTATTCACGATAATTTATTGTGTCTTCTCTTATCCGTAAAATGGAGAATCACGGGTGATGGTTGTTTTTTTCTTCTACTGATGGAGCTTTGAAACCAAGAAACCATACCAGCCACCCACCTATAACACAATTGGGATATACTACTATTACATTTTGATTTGCTTTCTTCGTCTCTTACACTCCTCTGTCTTTTTTTGTGTCTGTCTCGTCGACTTTAGACGGGAAAAAGTTGATAAAATAGACGATAAATTTATTTTCTTGTTGCTGAATGGCACAAATGATGGGGAGTTACATTGGGGGGGGGGTGGTGGGTGGAAGGAAAGAAAAATTTATCTTCTTTGTCTCACTCACGATGCAATACAATTCTTTGGGTGATTTTGTCTTTCTTCATCACTGCTGCAATAAATAAATTTTCTTTGTCTATTTCTGCCTTATCACGCTAATGAATGTTGAGATGGAATTTCTCTGTGCTGCCTTCTTGTGGGGGTGAATTTTTCACATATGACTCGAGAGAGGGTGGATTTCCGAGTGCTGAGGACATTATATAGATCCCCCCTATACGTCTTCGCACTCCAGATTCGTCTAATGTAATTATCATGGGGTGTTGATTGTGTGACAATCAATAATGGAAGTTCTACTTAAAGACCACCATTGATGTCATTTTTCATTGTGCTACTTATAATGCTGGGACAATGAAAAATAATATTGCAAGCCATAAGAAGAGATTTGGGACTGAGCGAAAATTGACGATAATTTGAAGAGCTGAAATTGGTGTTTTCAGGGCGAAATTCTCTCCGGGCTTCCAACCGACAGATGAAGGACTTCCACATGGCACAAATTCAAGCGACGAGAGACCACCACCTCCCGAGGAAGCTGAACGTATCATCTCGAATATTTTGCCCAGGTATATAAACTTATAATTCAACTCTTGAGGGCACTTTGATAAACCACATTAATTCCACCTAAAGGAATTGACTATCGATGAGATACTTTCTGAGTTACTATAAAGCTCTGTTATATCGATTTGTTTCCTTTGGCCAATCCTGACAAATAACACCACCATTCAGTCTTAAACTGTACAACAATAAATATAAGAAGGAGCACACCTTAAATTTTTTCAGAATCAATCGTAGGGAGAAAATGTCGATTAAATAAATTGCTTTTTCATCGAAATCCTCAAGGGGTATTTCATATCGCTGTACATTTGTCTTCTACCTACCCGTTTTTTTTTTTCATGAAAATAAAAAGGAATTCTAGACATTTTTATCATGTTTCTGGTAGAAGTTTAACTATTGTTCTCTTGAAAATTTGACTAATTTCTGCCTGATATTTTATAAAATCTTTAAATTACGCATAGTTTTCTATTGAAATTTATTAACTGCGATTTACTGAAAACCGGAAAAATCATACAGATTTTCTCAAATCGCGAAACCTGTTTACATGAATTTAGAACGATTCACCTCTTGAAAATACCTCAAAGTCAGCAAATGAGTTATCAATTTTTAAGACCCTCTCTATATGTGTTATTGTGCTGATTGAAAATTTTCCAATCTCTCACTCTGCCAACCGTCTAGTAAATCAAATTATTATTTTCTCGTCAATTTCCACAGGAAGTGTGTGATGATGGGTGGCGTTGGGGGGGGGGGAGGCAAGGAAAAATCAACTTCGTCACGTTAACATTTTATCGTTCAACCACCTCTTCCTTTTGTCGTGGTTTTTTCCACTTTTTTCTTTTCCATTTCCTGCCATTCAAACCAAATTTTCCATCATGAATTGGAAAAAGATTTTTGCAGTGTGTGCACAAGTATGAGAATGCTAAGAAAACTCACTTCACTTTTGTTGACTTGCGATGTAACCACTTTGTCTTATTGTTGTGTCTTCACATCTTCACCATCAAGATAGTATGGTGCGATAATGAAATGTTGTCTGAAGCAATGAGCAACAATGAAGAGAGCTCAACAATAAACTGCTCTTTTGATATAAGTGAATTCTAGAAAATAACTATCAGTTTTGTGAATAAGTTGACTGATGCATTCACTATATCTTATCATTCTTGATTTATTTACTTGTGGCGAAAACTTTCATATTCCTGAGGGTTGAGAATATTCATATCTTATGTGGTTTTCCGCAATCATCTCTCCATGTCATGAAGTTTAATATCAGTCGAGAGTCACACGGAAGAGAGAGAGAAGGGAAAGGTGGAAAAACATTTAGGTAGTGAGGGAAAAGATGCGTGCAGACAGATGGGTGGAAAGATTTTTTGAGGGGCGAGAGTAATTGAAATGAATTGGAGAAAAAACATATTTTAATGGGTGTAATGAGAAAAGATGTATAATTAAATTTAAAAAGTCCACTTTGGCATCAAACTGAGAAAATTCATTATGACATCCCCTAATGAAGTTAATTGACTTGTTTTTCCTATTCTTCGAATTACATTACCTTCAAATGCGTACCTGATGTTGAATTTCATTAAAAGACTTGGAAGAAAGTTTATTCCTCCCCCCGCACATAAATTTTCCTTCGGTGTGTGGCTACTTTTCTCTTTTGGCTTTCCTCTCTTAACTCTCGGGAGAGATTCTGCGGTGTTGGGATAATAGTTTTTCGCGCTGTGCGCTTGGATGAATCAATTTCTTATTAAAAATTAATTGAGCTTGTTTAAATAAATTGGTTGTATGTGGAATACTTTTCGACTGGGTTGTATTCATCTTCAGCATCAGAGAGCTCTTGAAACGTGACGACCATTAAAAAAAATGTAGTGTTGAAAGTCGATTGTGGAGGAATATATTGAGATTAGCACGAGGTTCATTTATTCAAGCATGGGGCAGCATACATATATATGTTTTTTAGAATAATGCATACACTTCACCTGATGTATTGGAGGGGAGTGAAATGGGGGGAAAAACAAAAGGCCAC